>SJYA01001443.1:0-22147 GCA_006410615.1 Neotragus moschatus
AAAAACTTCCCAAGAAAGAAAGATTACAGGCTAATGAATAGAAATAAAAATCCTAAACAAAATGTTAACAAACTGAATCCAGTGATATAATACATTGTGACCAAATGGGATTTATCCTAGGAGTGCAGGGTTAGTTTAACATTGAAATCAGTGTAATTCACCATATTACAGAATTAAGAACATGAATCATATGATTTATCTCAGTAAAAGCAGAAAAACCATTTCATAAAATTTAACTAATAATTTATATTTAAATTAAACATAAGTATATTGAAATAAAAGTTGAAAAGAAAGCAAAATCGCTCAGTCGTGTCCAACCCTGAGTGACCCCACAGATCGTAGCCCACCAGGCTCCTCTGTCCATGGAATTCTCCAGGCAAGAATAATGGAGTGGGTTGTTATTCCCTTCTCCAGGGGACTTTTCCAACCCAGGGATCGAACCTGGGGTCTCCCACATGCAGGCAGATTCTTTACTATCTGAGCCACCAGGGAAGCCTAAATAAATGTTAGCCATGACTAATTTAGAAAACCTTCAGAAAACTAGGAATAGATAGTAACTTCTTTAATCTGACAAAGGGTACCTACAAAAACCCATACTAACATAATAATTAATGATTAAAAAGTAAACATCCCCCGCCACACACCAAGTTCAGGAATAAAACAATCACTATTTCCACTAAACATTGTTCTGAAAGTTTTGATTATTGCAATTAAGAAAAAGAAAGAAAAAAGTGTAAAGACAAGAAAGGAGTAATAGTATTATTGTCCTCAGATGATATAGTTGTAAACAGGAAATAGAACAGAATCTACAAACTGTTAAATATTAAAAATGAGCTACTGTATTTGCCATTTGCAGCAACATGGATGGACTTGGAGGATATTATGCTAGGCAAAATAAGTCAGACACAGAAAGACAAACACTGTCTGATGTTACTTATGGAACAGGAACGAACACATCTGACTCCATATTGGATCTGTTTCTTTTATTTTATCCTTTTATTCTAATGCTTTTGCTACAATAAATTAAAGAATGTTGCCTCTGGCCTGAAATATATAGGACAGCTCCCTTCTCAAGTCTCTGACCTTCAGAACTTTTCCATTTATACAGATACAAAAAGTTGCAGAACAGAGAGTAACATTTGTCTTACTGGAGGTTTATACAAACACTGTGACCAGACCTAGTGGACACCTACAAGAACAAAGGATTCCAGCACAAAGAAGTTTGCACAACCAACCACACCCTCTCCTCTTTTTACTATAAAAGCAGCCTGAATTCTCACTTAGGCAACATGGTTTTTGGGGGCACTAGTCCACCATCTTTGTCTGCTGGCTTTCTAAATGAATTTTATCCCTTGCCCCAACTCATCTCTTGAATTACTGGCCTTCTGTGTGGCAAGTAGTATGAGCTTGGACTCAGTAACACTTACATGTGGAATTCAAAACACAACAAATTTGATCAGAAGGCAAATTGAGATAGTCACTGTGGAGAACAGTATGGAGACTCTTTAACAAACTAAAAATAGAACTACTATATGACCCAGCAATCCCAGTCCTGGGTATATACCTGGAAAAAAACCTAACTCAAACAGACAAATGAACCCTAGTGTTCACTGCAGCACTATTTACAATAATCAGGACACGGAAACAATCTAAATGTCCCTCAACCGAAGAATGGATATAAAAGATGTGTTACACATATACAATGGGACATTGTTCAGCCATAAAGAGAAATGAAATTGTGCCATTTGTAGAAATGTGGATGGACCTAGAGTGAAGAAAGTCAGAAAAACAAATAGCGTATAATATTGTTTATATGTAGACTCTAGAAAAATGATACAGATGAACTTATCTGCAAAGTGGAAATAAAGACAGATGTACAGAACAGATTGATACCGGCTGGCAAGGGCAGGTGTAGTGGGATAAACTAAGAGATTTTATACACTACTATGTATAAAATAGATAACTAATGAGAATCTACTGATTGGCAAGGGAATCCATCCCAATGCTCTGTGGTGACCTAAATGGGAAAGAAAGCCAAAAAAGAGGGGATATATGTCTATGTATTGCTGACTCACTTTGCCATACAGCAGAAACTAACACAATATTAAAAAGCAACTATACTCCAATAAAATTATTTTAAAAACTAGTGAATAAAATTAAAAAAAAAACAGACTCACAACTATAGAGAACCAACTAGCGGTTACTGGGAGGGGTCGGGGGTGACATAAGTGAGTAGGAGAGAAAGGGTTATTATGTGATCACATGTGTGTCTAAACTTCTAAAAACTACAAAGCGCTATAGAATTTAAAGAATCATTCATTCAATTAAAAAATTAAATTTTTAAAAAATTTAATGAGTAAAATATAGAAAGCAAAATAAATAACTTAGCAAGATTGCTGTTCAAAAGACCAAAACACAAAAATCAACAGTACTTCTATGAATATCAAATTGTAAAATGAAATTTAAATAATACTATTCACAACAATATTTTTAAACATTACTCGTTAGTTCCTCCTCACTTTCTGGCATTACAATGGTATCATCTGCATATCTGAGGTTGTTGATATTTCTTCTGGNTTCAAAAGACCAAAACACAAAAATCAACAGTACTTCTATGAATATCAAATTGTAAAATGAAATTTAAATAATACTATTCACAACAATATTTTTAAACATTACTCGTTAGTTCCTCCTCACTTTCTGGCATTACAATGGTATCATCTGCATATCTGAGGTTGTTGATATTTCTTCTGGCAATCTTGATTCCAGCTTGAGATTCCTCCAGTCAGGCTGTACATATATTTACATCATGTATGCAGCATTTAAGTTAAACAAGCAGGATAACAATATACAATCTTGACATACTCCTTTCCCAATTTTGAACCAGTCAGTGTTCCATGTCCAGTTCTAACTGTTGCTTCTTGACCTGCATACATGATTCGCAAGAGGCAGGTAAGGTGGTCTGGAATTCCCATCTCTAAGAATTTTCCACAGTTTGTTGTGAACAGTCAAAGGTTTTAGTGTAGTCAATGAAGCACATGTTTTCCGGAATTCCCTTGCTTTCTCTATCATCCAACAGATACTGGCAATTTGATCTCTAGTTCCTCTGCCTTTTCTATGTCCATCTTGTGCATCTGGAAGTTCTCAGTTTATGTACTACTGAAGCCTAGCTTGAAGGATTTTCAGCATTACTTTGCTAGCATGTGAAATGAGCACAACTGTACAGTAGTTGGAACATTCTTTGGCATTGCCTTTCTTTGGGATTGGAATGAAAAACTGACCTTTTCCAGTCCTGTAGCCACTGCTGAGTTTTCCAAATTAGCTGCCATATAGAATGCATCATCTTCCACAGGATTATCTTTTAGGATTCAAAATGGCTCAGCTGGAATTCCATCACTTCCACTAACTTTGTTCGTAGTAATGCTTCCTAAGGCCCGGTTGACTTCACATCATAGGATGTCTGGCTTAGGTGAGTGACCACACTATAGTGGTTATCCAGGTCATTAAGACCTTTTTTGTATAGTTCTGTATATTCTTGCCACCTCTTCTTAATCTCTTCTGCTCTTGTTAGGTCCTTGTTGTTTCTGTCCTTCACTGTGCCCATCTTTGCATGAATTGTTCCCTTGGTATCTCTAATTTTCTTTAAAAGATCTCTAGTCTTTCCCATTCTATTGTTTTCCTCTATTTCTTTGCATTGTTCACTTAAGGCTTTCTTCTCTCTCCTTGATAGTCTCTGGGTTTCCCTGATAGCTCAATTGGTAAAGAATCCACCTGCAATGCAGAAGACCCTGGTTTGATTCCTGGGTCAGGAAGATCTGCTGGAGAAGGGATAGGCTACCCACTCCAGTAGTGTTGGGCTTCCCTTGTGGCTCAGCTGGTCAAGAGTCCACCTACAATGCAGAAGACCTGGGTTCAATCCCTGGGTTGCAAAGATCCCCTGGAGAAGGAAAAGGCTACCCACTCCAGTAATCTGGCCTGGAGAATCATGAACTGTATAGTCCTTTGGGTCACAAAGAGTTGGACACAACTGAGCAACTTTCACTCACTTCACTTATATTCTCTGGAACTTTACATTCTATCAGGTATACTTTTCCCTTTCTCCTTTGCTTTCTGCTTCTCTTTTTTTTCTCAGCTATTTGTAAGACCTCCTCAGACAACCACTTTGCCTTCTTGCATTTCTTTTTCTTTAGGATGGGTTTAATCACCCTTCCTGTACAGTGTTACAATCCTCCATCTATAGTTCTTCAGACACTCGGTCTACCAGATCTAACCCCTTGAATCTATTTGTTACCACTACCATACAACCATAAGGGATTTGATTTAGGTCATACCTGAATGGCCTAGTGGTTTCCCCTACTTTCTTCAATTTAAGCCTGAATTTGGCAATAAGGAGTTCATGATCTGAGCCACAGCCAGCTCCAGGTCTTGTTTTTGCTGACTGTATAGACCTTCTCCATCTTTGGCTGCAAAGAATATAATCAATCTGAGTTCAGTATCGACCATCTGGGGACATTCATGTGCAGCGTCACTTCCTACGTTGTTGTAAGAGGGTGTTTGCTATGACCAGTGTGTTCTCTTGGCAAAACTCTGTTAGCCTTTGACTGAGTGAGTGTTAGTTGCATCAGTCATGTCTGACTTTTGTAACACCATGGACTGTAGCCCACTAGGTTCCTTTGTCCATGGAATTCTCCAGGCCATAATTCTGGATTGGGTAGCCTTTCCCTTCTCCAGGGGATCTTCCAAACCCAGGGATCAAACCTGGTTTCCTGCATCGCAGGTAGGTGCTTTGCCATCTGAGCCACCAGGGAAGCCCCTGTTAGCCTTTGTCCTGCTTTATTTTGTATTTCAAGGCCAAACCTGCCTGTTACTCCAAGTATCTCTTGACCTCCTACTTTTGCATTCCAATCCCCTATGATGAAAAGCATATCTTTTGTTGGTATTAGTTCTAGAAGGTCTTGTAGGTCTTCATAGAACCATTCAATCTGCTTCTTTGGCATTAATGGTTGAGACATAGACTTGAATTACTGTGATACTGAATGGTTTGCCTTGGAAACAACAGAGATCATTCTGTTGTTTTTGAGACTGCACTCAAGTACTGCATTTCGGACTCTGCTGCTAACTATGAGAGCAACTCCATTTCTTCTAAGAGATTCTTGCCCACAGATAGCAGATACAATGGTCATGTGAATTAAATACACTCATTCCCGTCCATTTTAGTTCACTGAGTCCTAAAATGTCAATGTTCACTTTTGCCATCTCCTGCTTGATCACATCCTATTTACCTTGATTCCTGGACCTAATGTTCCAGGTTTCTATGCCATACTGTTCTTTACAGCATCAGACTTTACATTCACTACCAGGCTCAGCCACAACTGACTGTCATTTCCACTTTGGCTCAGCCTCTTCATTCTTTCTGGAGCTATTTCTCTACTCTGCCCCAGTAGCATATTGGACACTAATTGTGGTGCTTCCGTGTCATATATTTTTTTTGCCTTTTCATAGTGTTCATGGGGTTCTCAAGGCAAGATGATTGGAATGGTTTTCTATTGCCTTCTTCAGTGGACCACTTTCTGACAAAACAGTATAAAAAGGCAATAAAAGAATGAAAGACTCTATATTATAACATGCCAATTCTCTGAAAGCTGATCTAGTTTCAATACAATCCTAGTCATAATACCTATAGATTTTTTGAATTGTAATCTGTTTCTAAATACATATAATAATACAAATGATGGAGTACAACCTTCCCCCCAAAACAAACAAAGTTGAAGAAAAACTTTAGAGAATTTATACTACCAGATATCAAGACTTAGTATAAAGCTATAGTAATTAGGATATGGTAACACTGGAGAAGGAAATGGCACCCCACTCCAGTACTCTTGCCTGGAGAATCCCATGGAGGGAGGAGCCTAGTAGGCTATACTCCATGGGGTCGCAAAGAGTCAGACACGACTGAGTGACTTCACTTCACTTCAACACTGGTACAAAGACAGACAAATAGACCAATGGAACAGAAACACTCTAGGAACAAATCTGTCTGATTTATATCAAAGGTACTTAATTTAGTGGGAAAAGGACTTTTTTTTTTTACAAAAAATGGTGCTAGATCAACTGAATAGTCATATGTTTTAAAAGAAATTTTTGATCTCTGCCTCATGTCATTCATACAAATTAATTTGAAATGTATCAGAACTTCAAGTGAAAGGGAAAGCAATAAAGCTCGAGAATATTTTGGAGAATATTTTGATGATCCTATAATAGGCAAAGACTTTTAAAATAAGACACAAAAATCCACTAAAGATAAAAATAAAGTTTAATAAATTGAACTTCATTAATAATAAGAATTTTTATTTATTAAAAGACTCTATTGCTGCTGCTGCTGTTAAGTCACTTCAGTCGTGTCTGATTCTGTGCAACCCCATGACAGCAGCCCACCAGGCTCCCCCGTCCCTGGGACTCTCCAGGCAAGAACACTGGAGTGGGTTACCATTTCCTTCTCCAATGCATGAAAGTGAAAAGTGAAAGTGAAGTCGCTCAGTCATGCCCAACCCTCAGTGACCCCATGGATTGCAGCCTTCCAGGCTCTTCCTTCCATGGGATTTTCCAGGCAAGAGTACTGGAGTGGGGTGCCAATGCCTTCTCCAAAAAGACTCACCACAGAGTGGGAGAGGATAAGTACAATACATACACCCAGAGTTCCCATATTCAGAATTACAAAGAATTCCTGCAAATCTGTAAGACAAACACAGCCCTATTAAAAATGTTTATTTTTAAAATTAATATATTAAAAAGGGCTCAACATCATTTTTTATCTGGGAAATATAAATTAGAAATCACTACACACTGACCCCAGAATGGTCAAAATTGAAAAGACTGACACTAAGAAATTTTGACAAGAATGTAGAGCAATGAAACTTTCATCCATTACTGGCAGGGAAAGAAAAATGGTACCGCTTTTGGAAAACAGTTAACTCAGAGACTCTACACCAAGAATAGAGACAATATATATATATATCAAAAAAATTTATATGAGAATATTCATGACAGCTTTATTAAAATAGTCAAAAACTAGAAACAATTCAAATGTCCATGAAGAGAAAAATAACAATCCAATTCATTCAGTGGAATGCCACATATTAAGAAAAAGAACGAATAACTGCTACACACAACGAGGACAGTGAGTGAGTGAAGTCACTCAGTTGTGTCCAACTCTTTGCAACCCCATGGACTGTAGCCTACCAAGCTCCTCTGTCTATGGGATTTTCCAGGCAATAGTACTGGAGTGGATTGCCATTTCCTTCTCCAGGGGATCTTCCCAACCCAGGGATTGAATCCAGGTCTCCCACATTGTAGACAGACGCTTTACCATCTGAGCCACCAATGAGGATAGCATCATAGACATAATGAGGAATGACAGAAGTCATTATACTTATATAAAGTTCAAGAACAGGCATAATTAATCCTTTACAAGAAAAATTAGAATAGTGATTATTTAAGGGTGGCAGAGGAATTAGATATTGACTAGTAAAAGGCATAGCACTTCCCTGGTGGCTCAGTGGTAAAGAACCCACCTGCCAATGCAGGAGACTCGGGTTCAATCCTTAGGTTAGGAAGATGCCCTGGAGAAGAAAGTGATAACCTACTCCAGTATTCTTTGGGCATCACTGATAGCTCAGCTGGTAAAGAATTCGCCTGCAATGCAGGAGACCCTGGTTCAATTCTTGGGTCGGGAAGATTCCCTGGAGAGGGCATAATAAAAGGCATGAAGGAAAATTCTGGACTGTTGGAAATGTTCATGGATGATACTTACAAGAATCTATACATATGAAAAAATAAGATACTGTATGACATTTGTGCATTTACTGTATATATAGCTCAGATTCTAAAACTTCTACACTACATAATTCAAATAGAATATTTGGGACAGATCTTACTACAAAGGATACACCATATAATTTATTTTAATACCCAAGACTAGGAGTAAAGTAGCCTGGATTTTAGCTCCAACTCTATCATTTAGATGTGTAACGTTAAATAAGTCATTTAACTGCATCTTAGTTTCTTTACACATTACAGTGGGTTAGTACAGATAATCCTTAAAGTTCTTTCTAAATCCAAAAATCTGAGTCTTTAAGATAAATTGTTTAATTTAAAAAATCAAATTTCAAACTACTACAGAGTCACCTAAAGTCTGAATGTAGCAAAACCGAATTAGCTCTTGTAACTCTAACTGAAGCAGGTTAAAAGAAGTACATGCTGCTGTTTATTCTGAATCCTCTATACTTATATTTAAGCTCATCTACTTTAGCCAAGATATTCTGGAGCCACCCCTTCTGGTGTCACCCAAGAAACCTGACAGCCAGATTACCTTTCCTTGTTTTCCTAAAGATGGGTTATTCATTCTTCCAGGCCTCACTCAAACACTATCTCCTTCAAAATACCATACCCTCCTACAGCCACTCAGTCAAAATTAATTGTTCCTTCCTCTGTGCACCCACCGTATGCTTCTTGAACTTCTATTATAGCTCTTATTTCATTCTGTATTACTGCATTCTGTTCCTTGCATTCTTATATACAATTACACCCTTTCCAGAAGTATATACTTCCTCAGCCAACCATATCATTCAATCAAACTCAGAAATCAATGAATAACAGTATAGTAAGATCACCTTCATATCTGATTCTATGTTAATGGTGGCAAAGTGAAACAACAGATACTAAATGCTGCTGTCCCCTACTCAATGCAATTAGAAATTACAATGAATACTCAAATACTGAGCTAATTCAGCCTGTTCTCCAATAGAACAATGAAATAAACAAAGGCAAATAGGTGAATAAAACAGCAAATTAAGGCTGAAATTGGGGAAACAAATTATTTATTAAAATAATCCCCAAATTATGTTATGTCAGGAAATAGTTGATTAGGGAGAAAGCAAGTGAACTGCTTAGTGGTTAAATATTTAGTATTCCTTTTCTGTTAATCGACTCTACTCCTGTCCACATAGTTGGTACAACATAACCTCTATGCTCTGATCACAAATGATTGGTCCTGAACAAAGTTCTTCCTGAAATATTTTAGAAACACAACTGGGAAAATAGAGTCAGCCCTTCTCTGGATGACTGAAATGGGAAGATCTAAACAACACAAGAATAGTCAATGATAGTGTTTTTTCCATTATGAAAAAGGTAGAGCTGTGGTAAGACAAAATGGAGCTTACTTTACAGAGTGAAGCAAAAACAAAAAACAGTTGTGAGGACCTTCAAACCCTGGGTCCAAAACTTCTAGCACCTCATCCCATGTTTAGGCTCTGTGAAATAAGACACTCCAATAAATTTCCCCTTTACTAAAGTTAGCCCACTTGAATTGTCATTGCAACCAAAACAATCCTGCAATAGACTGTTATTTTGATGATCCCAAATTTATCATGCTTCCTAGTATTCCTAGTCTCTTTCCACAGTGACTCCGGGCTGAGCCTCTGACTATGTTGATCAAAAGAATAAGGTTGGAAGTGAGGCTCTGCCAATTTCAAGCCTACTCCTTAATTGTCCTGGCAGCTCTGTTTCCTTCCTTTCACAATGCTTGCTCTTGGAATACTTGTTGGAACTCAGCCGTCACACCATGAAGCTAATGAATCAGACGTGGAGAAATCCACATGCAAGAGAAACAAGACCCTGGACAACAGTCCCAATCAAGCCTCCAGGTGACTGCAGATAGACCAGAACCCTGACCAATGCCACGTAAAGCACAACTACTGAGCTAATTCACAGAAATGTGAGAAACATTAAATTGTAGTTTTAAACCACAAAAGTTGTGGTGGTTTACAGAGCAAATAAAGTTTGACTCACATGCAGGTAACTTAAAATACTTTCCTAACAGAGACTGCCTTTCAGCATGGATTGGGAAGCTATAGCACCTTGGGTCAACCCTGGACAACCAACTGTTTTTATAAATAAAGTTTTACTCAAACACAGTCATGCTCATTTATTTACATATTATCTATGGCTGTTTTTATGCTATGAGGGCAGAGCTGAGTAGTTGTGACATAAATCATATAGCTGGCAAAGCCTAAAATATTTATTATCTGGCCCTTTACAGAAAAAGTTTAGTAAACCCTGTCATGCACTGCTTGGTAAGTGTTTTAATATATAAATGACTAAAACTGTAAACCTACTTTACAACCAACTCCTCTTACCTAAAAGATGACACCGTAAACATTCAGTAGCTTTAGCTTAATAAAACACATGGCACATATTTGCCAAAGGCTGAATGCTTGTGTCCAGCCTTCCAAATTCACATCCTGAAACTGATTCCCCTACTTAGTGGTGTCTGGATGGGGGGGCCTTCGGGAGGGATTAGGTCATGAGGACCTAGCCCTCATGAGTGAGATCAGTACCGTTAAAAGAGAGACTCAGAGAGTCCCCTCCCCATTTCTGCAATGTGAGGAAACAGAAGATGGCTATCTATGAGCCATGAAGTAGGCTCTCGCTGGACAATGAAGCTGATGGTAACTTGATCTTAAACTTCCTGGACTCCACAACTGTAAGAAATAAATTTCTGTTGTTTCTAAGCTACTCAGTCTATAGCACTTTGCTATGGCAACCCAAGGAGACTTAAGACAGTTACTGAATTAGACTGCACTGCCTGTTAACAAGTCAGGCTATGGTCAAACTAACAGATTAATTAATAGGAAATGACAGGTCAGGAAAACAACAGTAATAAAATCAAATCTATAACTAAATAAAGTTCCTACTTATGGGGACAGGAAGGTCCCTATTTCAAGTTTCTCACATATTAGACAGAGAAGGCAATGGCACCCCACTCCAGTACTCTTGCCTGGAAAATCCCATGGAAGGAGGAGCCTGGAAGGCTGCAGTCCATGGGGTCACTGAGGGTCAGACACGACTGAGCAACTTCACTTTCACTTTTCACTTTCATGCATTGGAGAAGGAAATGGCAACCCACTCCAATGTTCTTGCCTGGAGAATCCCAGGGACGGGGGAGCCTGGTGGACTGCCATCTATGGGGTAGCACAGAGTCGGCCACGACTGAAGTGACTTAGCAGCACGTATTAGACAGGAACCACTTCTGAATTGCATTCAAAATCAGAAAGGAATGAATGTTTCATTATGATGCACAATTGGCAATTTTTCAATTAATAATGTTTCACAGATGTGTCTGCAGGAAAAAAAAAAGGAAAATCCAAGTCCAGTATCAACATAATCGATGATTCTCAAACTTTCCTGCCTAAAATGTTCTTTGACAATGCTTTAAATTTTATAGATTTTCTTTTGGTATCTGGTACTTTATAAAGTATCTTTCACCTTTTATATATAATATCCATTTGTCTTATGTCCCCCAAACACAGCAAGGTCTAGGCTTTGGCTCACTGTCCCTGGGGTTTACTATTTTCCTTATATATCAATTAAAACTCTTCTATAAATCAACCATTATCTAATATAAAGTTACATTTTTCTATCACTTTATCATCCTGTATTACTGCCTCACTTAACATTTAACACCACTGTATAACATTTAAAACTCTTCCATCTTCTTAACTACAGTATAGTATCCCATAACTATAATATGAACATATCTGTATTTATAGGCAATTTTCTCCACAGATCTTAACAAGGCTTAGAGACTATTAGAAGCAGTTTCCCATATATACTTTAAACCTATGCCTCAAAAATCTCAAATATTTGTCCTTAGTTATCACACTACAAACAGCATTTTCTGACTCTAACAACACCAAAATTAAGCTAGAAAATAAGACTCTAGATCAAGCAAATCCCCAGTATAGTACTGATCTTCAATGATGCTCCTTAAATAAGATAAAACAGAAAAACAGCAAGAAAATTAATCATGATTGGGTCATATGAGCTAAATGTTACACTGTTTGCTATTATCATATTTGTAATGGTAATTAGACTCAAATTTATTATAATATATAACAAGCATGTAATGATTATTTATTATGTGGGCATCCTCACTCAACATGTACACTTATTATTTCACTTACCAAAGCAACCCTCTTAGGCAAGCAATGGATTATTCCTCATTTCACGGGATGAGAAAATTGAAGCTTACAGAAGTAATTCTGAAAACTTCACTTAACTCAGGTAAAAAACCCAGGCATGAACCTAATGCATAATACTGTTCACTGAAGCTATATGTCTTATTTTTACAATAGCTTCATTTTAAGTATTTAACAGCTAAATAATCATAATATTTGTGAGGCTTGCTAATTTTTGCTTTCCAGGTCTCTGGCATATCACTACAATTTAAATTTAAAAGCAAAAAGGTACTATTTCAAAACCTCTTAACCACTATTACCCTTCTAAGCTTGACTGTGTGAAGCAGCTGTTATACTTACATGTATATAATTTGTGTTCTAAATCTTCAGTATCTTGCAACATGAACTCTCTGTAGCATGTGACAGTGAATGAAATAAAACTGCATATATTCTGCAATGGGAGTAACAGACATTTCCATTTACAGTTGGTATGGATGTCAGTGTCTTTTTCCAGCAGTTTTCCTGTTTGAGGCAAGGAAGGCATTTCAAATCAATAATTTTGCTGTCAGTAACAAACTGCAGATAAGGTGACTACTAGCAGTGAGAGTATGGTAAATATGAGCTTGAGATTATTAAGATTTTAGAGCTGAAGGAGACTTTAGAAAGCATCACTTCATCTTTACATTTACAGATAATGATACCAAACACTCACTGGAAAAATCCAAAATAGAACTATTCCAATGTTCTTTCCCCATACAGTAGTAACAGAATCAAGACTGGCTGTTGCTATCATAGATTTTCTGAATAAAATAATACATTCAGCCAATCCTTTAATGTCGAAAGAAGAAGAAAAAAGAGATGATAACTGGGAAATACACACATACACACTTTAAAGGCAAATCCAGAAAAAAAGGATTAATTTTCATAGTAGCAATTACTGTTGGAAACCACTATGTCTACAGCAAAAAGCTAAAATATTAATACAAAGGCATTATACAGACTTCCAAAAGATCATTTTCAGGACAAAGACCATTATTTCCCAAAGAAGTGTTAAACAGAATTCTGCTTTGTCTTGAAACAGCATTCATCTTCAAAAAGTTTTGGCAACACTAAACTAAATAACGTTCAACAGGCTCCACACTGTAGTATTACTCACATCTTTAATATGCTCTGCTGCTGCTGCTACTAAGTCACTTCAGTCGTGTCCCACTCTGTGCAACCCCACAGACAGCAGCCCACCAGGCTCCGCCATCCCTGGGATTCTCCAGGCAAGAACACTGGAGTGGGTTGCCATTTCCTTCTCCAATGCATGAAAGTGAAAAGTGAAAGGGAAGTCACTCAGTAGTATCTGACTCTCAGCGACCCCATGGACCGCAGCCCAAGAGGCTCCTCTGTCCATAGGATTTTCCAGGCAAGAGTACTGGAAGTCGCTCTAGTATACTGTTAATCTCCATAAGGAGGGATATATTATACAGCACTTTCCAAATTTATTTAACCACATTAAAAGCTCTTAATATCATACCTATTATAACATTTCCCAAAGAAGTGCTACTAGAACACAACTTAGGAAACACTGGAAGGGATCATTTGAAGAAAAAGAAAACTAAAGACTCATAACTGAACAAAACTTTAAATTAAGCAATATAAAAGAGCTGTTGCAAAAACTAGCAAGATTTTACTGTTACATGCATGTGCTGTGCTGTGCTTAGTCGCTCAGTCCTATCTGACTCACCCCTAAAGACCCCCAAACCCCCCAACCGCCACTGTCTGTAGCCCTCATGTCCCCTTTGCTCCTTTGTCCATGGGATTTTCTAGGCAAGAATACTGGAGTGGGTTGACATTTCCTCCCTCAGGAGATCTTCCCAGCCCAGACATCAAACCCTCATCTCCTGTGTCTCCTTTACTGCTGAGCAACTCGGGACTCCTAATACATGTATATAATTCAAGAAAGAGTTGTATCTAAAAAGAACTCATGAAGATTAAAAAGATAATACCAAATGAAGGTGAGAATATTCATTACAATTAGTACAAACTTGTCTTCCAAAATGGGTGTAATTTTTATCAAAATTTTTAAAAACAGATACTGTTTACCAAAAAATTATATTTACAGTAATTAATCTTACATTAAAAAAAACTCACAAATATGCAATAATAAAGGTACCATGTTATCATCTACAGCATTTGACACATGAAAAATTAGAAATCTCTATGTCCATCAATAGAGGGTTGATTAAATATAGTGAAACCTACGATGATATATAACAAACATTAAAAAGAAATATGGGCATCTCTATGAACTATTAAATGCCAAGGAATATACTGTACTGGTTAAGAGCTTTACTCTAGGAACAGCCTCTGTGTGTGTGCTTAGTCACTCAGTCGTGTCTGATTCTCTGCGACCCCATGGACTACAGTCCGCCAGATTCCCCTGTCCATGGAGTTTCCCAGACAAGAATACTGCAGTGGGTAGCCATTCGCTTCCCCAGAGATCTTCCTGATCCAGGGATTGAACCCAGATCTCCTGCACTGCAGGCAGATTCTTTACTGTCTGAGCTGCCATGGAAGCCCTAAGAACAGTTCACAGTTTGGCGTTTTCTCAACGTGGCCTCTTATTACAATAATTTGAGCAAATTACTTAATCTCTCTCTGCTACAATTTCTTCTAATGTAAAGTGGCGATATTGATACTGTGATGAGGATTAAATAAATTAATAGGTTCTATGGCAGGCTCTAGAAAACTATCTCATACTTGGTAACTCTCAATTAACCCTGTATTATTATTTCCACTAACATGAAAAGTTGTCCAAACTATGATGAAAAAAGAGGAAGGTACAGAACACATACAAGTAAAGATCACAAACTCAAACACCTACCAGGCAAGGCAGGTAACAAACAGGTTAAGTGGGAATTGTGGGAAACTGGAGAATACATGCCCTATCTCACAAGGACAGGTACTCTAACCAACTGCTGTCCTATGAGAAGAGATGACAGCATTGCTGATCTTAAAAAACTAAAACTACAGGTTAATACAAAATGTCTTCTGTAATATTAGAAAGATACTTTTTTGTAAAGACACAGTATGGGCCTAATGAAACGTACTGGTTAGTTATGCTCCATACTGACTGCAGATGAGAAGCTAGAAGTAGGGAAGGGGGCAAGTGTGTAAAGTCACAGCAGAAAAGAGAACACAATAGAGAACCATAGCACTGTACACCACAGTAAAAGGTATTCAAAATAGAGCACAGAAATGTAACTGCTCAGAGTACAGTCGGGCCTGTGCGTGAATTCTGGCAGGGCCGCAGGTGCAACCTTAAGCAAGTTACCCAACCTCTATTTCTCAGGCAGAATAAAAAGGAATAATATATTTCCTTATAAAGGCTATAAAGAGTAAATAACATGTGCTAAGTGCTAAGCACCAACAGGACATATTTATGCCATATAAATATGTATGTATATATATATATAAAAACTCGACAGATGTTACTATAATTACTTAAACCTGATTAAATAAGATAATTTAATTATGTTCAATACTTTCGATCTTAGAAAGCAGAAAATGTGTAATGGTTTAAAAATTTGTATCAAAAATGGTTTAACATGAAACAGTTTTGGTGCTTATACTTATCCACATCAAAAAAACCCACAGAAACACTTTATTCCTCGAAATGCAACATAAATGAAACATGATTTGTCAGAATCTAACTTGACTAAATAGTGTGTTCCTGTTGGTACTAAAATATAACCTCCAAGAGGATGACTGTGTCTGTCTTGCTCACTGTGGTGCCCCTTACTTTAGCACTGAGCCAAGCAAGCAGTAGGCACCGAGTACTGGATACATTGCTTTCTGTCTCCCTCACAGTAACTGGACAAGCTGATCATAATTTCTCCCATTCAAAGCTAAGGAAATTCAGAAAAAATGCAGTTACGTTGTCTTGAAAGTGGTAAAAGATGTAGAACTTCTGACTCCTATTTTATGCTTTTTTGTCTATCAGAATTAACTTTCAAAATAACAGCATTTTCAGAATCTCTCACCTATAATTTCAATTTTTAAAAACAAGTTTAAAAAACTACTCTAAAATAACTCTTACACAGATTATGCCTATCAACTAATTATATACAAATCAGAAAATACATAAACACATAAGAAAAAATAAAACTATATAAATATTAAATTTGATAGTATGAAATATCTCAAATACACATCATTGATATCATCCTGTCAACAGTAATAAATGTATGGAAAAATACTAAACCCCACTCCACTTACCCTGAACTATCTTTTCAGTAATAATAGTGAAGTTCTTGTTTATCTAAACATTGCTGAGCTACTGCTTCCTAAACTACTGTCACATCATCTAGTTTTTCTTTTTTAACATCATTGATAATTCATTAATATTAATGAAATATTTCATTAATAGATCCTATAACAAAAGGGCAAAGAAGTGAAGAACACAATTACCTGTTTCAAAAACTGTAAAATCTACTTTAAATAAGATGTTTATACATGAAGCTATTAGCAAATTGCACCAAAATAGCATATGAAAGGGAAAGAAGATTACTGAGTACACAAGTAACATTTGAAAAATAATAGTTTGAACTGCACCAATCCACTTACACCTAGTTTTTTTTTTAAGTAAGTACTGTAGTACTACATGATCCAAGGTTGGTTCAACCGACAGAACCTTGGATAGGGGAGAATCAGAGAAGACAGACTACAAAGCTTACTGGTTGTGGACTGTGGGGCAGGTAGGGGTAAGTGATGGTATCCCTACTCACCCCTTCCACATTGTTAAAGAATTGACTGTATAATCCAAGTTAGACATATATGGTAGAATTTTCACATACATTATCTCAGTTCTTAACAACCCTGTGAAGTAAGCATCACTACATTCATTCTGGAGAATGAAACTGAAATTCAGAAAGGTAAAATGAGCTTCCCAAAATAAAGGGCAAATCAGAGTTTGAAATACAAGTCTGACTCCAAAGTCTTTTTTTTTTTTTCCTTTAAACTACATCTTGCAGCCTCCCACCTGTACATGGTTATCGGGTATAGCAACATTTATAAACATTATAAGAAAACAAAGAAAGACCATCATAGAGAATAATCCCTAGGAAAGATTCTGTTGAGGAAATGAAGTATGAGCTGAGTCTGAAATTAAATGTAAAACTGAAACCACTGTTAATTTTGTGAGTGATACCACAAAAACTTCCAAATGAAAAAAATATATAAATATTTTCCCTTAGGCTTATACTGACAATGTAATCACTGAGATTTTTCATCGTTTCTTCCATTTCTTATTCTCTTGTATTTTTAATGTATAATCTTCCCCTCCCCCATAACGATTCCCACTAAAAAGACAAAAAAAAAAAAAAACTAAGCCTGCTATCCAACATTTCTCTTTCCAGCTAGTCAAGATACTAAAGGATAGAAAAATATTGCCATAAGAGCCTCCTTCATGTTAATAGTGAGAAAAGCTGAGAGAGTTACAGAACTTCACTGGCCAGACTAGCATTAGACAATGAGTCTTCTAGAGTTCTTGCTATGGCCCCGCGCTCCTTAATTTTTCCTCACCAAGGCACCAATAACAGAAGAACATGAGGTCTGGAGTTATATAATAGGTTCACTTGAAGTTTAATTTTATCTAAAAGCTCCTTCAAAATTGTACATTCGTGCCTGATTTACTCATGCTTACTGTAGTATTAAAATGCTTTAAATACTACATTCTAAATTTTGATCTAAAAATTGATATTTCAGGAAATCGATATTTCAAGATATCAGTATTTCAGGAATTATGCTTGTTTCTAACACTTAGAATCATTAGAGTATCCGTGTTCAATGTCATGAATCCCAACTTGGAGAAACGGCACAAATTGTGTAATGCTCCTTTCACATTTCCTTGCTCCTTTATTTTTCAAATGAGGGCATTTTTTAAAGCATAGTAAATTTAACTCCGTTTTTTCAAAATGTATACTTACTGGCAAAACTACTGTAAAAGTTGTTGCAGTTGTTTAATTACAACATCTTCAAGCAGTTCTACATACTCAGTTTAAACTAAGTACAAATTCACTTATAAACTCATTAAATCACCTGGATGGAATCCGTACATCACAATAACTCATTAGACATTTGCTCTTCCCAGAGGTCACTCAAAAATTAAGTAAGGTTGCAAGCTATTCATATTAACAACAGTTCCAATTACTTTTAAACAAGTTAAATAATCTGTTTTTCTTCTCTGCCTAGATGTGAAGGAAGATATCCCTTGTGGTTTCATTATTTTCTTTCTCAGGATTTCCTTATTTTAACATCTCAAATTCCAAGTAAGCTTAGTTTTTCAATCTTATTTACAATTGCCAAGTATAAACTTTATCTATTTTACTCACTATTTCAAAAAAGCACCCCATTCACCTTCACCAGGAATCTATCACCAGTGAGAGAAAAACAGATTCATTCATCATTTCCTCCCCAATAACAGGCTGCTGATTCTCCACCACATACCCCAGTTAAAGTCAAATATTCATAAGTATCTTTAATACAGTTAAAACTCTTAACTAAGTTTGTGTACTACTAGTTTATAGTCTTTGATCAAAGGTAATAGTATTAAATGTATTCAACAGTATCTAATGTAATGATTTGTTAATCACTAATACATTGCTTCCAATCAAAAATTCATGAAGGAATGACCTAGTTTGAGAAATAAGCTTCTTTTCAATAACAGTCATACAGATCAATATTGGTATGCTTGACAGTACCCACAATTCCATTTTGTAGGATACAGGTTTTGTTTGCGATAGTGATTTGCCTTACTTAATGACAGCATTTATTCTCAAAAGATATATTTATACATCTTCATCCATAAGTGGGCTTTTCAGAAAATAATAACGACACACATAACATACAAAGATAAGCATGAGGAATGAAATGAAATAAATGACCGAACAATTCCAGAGTCATATGATTATTAAATCCTTGGGTTAGAACTTGTTTAATACGTTGATTTTAGTTATAAATGACTGAAATACTCCCTAAATGTAACTAATATTTTAGTTTCTGGTTTACAATTAGTCTTTTAATCTCTATTATCTAGTCTTATATATGTATAATATCTCTTATTGATTACAAATCTACAACTTAGTGCAATAAAATGTATATTATTAGAGCAAAACCATAATTTTAAAATGCCCTTTCCTAAATATTTGGCTCTTTTTCTCATCCATGTCACTATCAGTGAAAATTTAGGTAATGGATTATTATCTTTAGCTAAGTGCTCTGGTATACAAAACATCAGCAGTGGCTAGCTAAATGATATTAAACAGCCAATGGAGCATAATCTATTCCTGTGTCACAAACATACATGTACTCTATTTTCCTGATGTTTCCATGGAGCTTATAGAGGTAGAAGTAGTCTACTTCCTTAATAAACAGTTTCTTCAGAAATAGCGGGGGAAAAAAGGTGAAAAGTGACACATTTGACATAGTGAACCTGCTGTGTAATTGTTAAGAATGACTGTAAGTATAATTACTACTGAAGTTGTAAAAAAAAATAAAAGAAAAAAGAAAAATTCTTACATCTGTCCTACATCTCATTTCTAGTCTCAAAGCAACAGATACTTGTTTACTTGCCTCATGTTATTCATCATCACATTGTCTTTAGTCTTAGAGACCATTAGAAATTGACATATTAAAAACTAGATCTCAGACTACTAAAGATCATATAACTTTCATTTCTAACAAATCAACATTAAAAGTTACTAATAAAGATACTGTTTTCGCAGATGGACAATAATCTTCAACATAAAATGTTTCCATGATAACCTATGGAAATGTTCCCTTTTTCCTGACCAAAAAAATAATGTAACTAAAATATCATGTTACATTAATTATCATACTGATTTCCAAGTTCTGAATGATTCAAGATAGTGATACAAAAAATAAATGCCTTTGCTAAATATTTTCCTACTATATTCTTTCAAAATTCTAACAGTTAATCGATTTGATAAGTTTCAATAGCTGCATACCGTATTTCCCAAATTTATAGCTGAGCCAGGATTATAAAAACATCTAGAAAATGAAGTTTCAAAATGGTACAAAAATTATCTTTCAAGAGATTATCAAAGATGTCACAAAGAAGTCAATTAAAGATTTTAGAAATGACAACACAATTCACCAAAATACTAACATATTGTAAAATGTGTGTATTTCCTCTAAAATATGTAAAACCTCTCTAAAACAGACTTAGATAAATTAAAGTCACTATTATGAAACATGAAGAGGATATTTTATAAAACAAGCCCTCCACCTTTAAGAGAGCCNGATTTTAGAAATGACAACACAATTCACCAAAATACTAACATATTGTAAAATGTGTGTATTTCCTCTAAAATATGTAAAACCTCTCTAAAACAGACTTAGATAAATTAAAGTCACTATTATGAAACATGAAGAGGATATTTTATAAAACAAGCCCTCCACCTTTAAGAGAGCCACAAATTATGACTCAAGAAACATGGTTTCAAATGTGGCCTCAATTCAATTTTCTTAAGTATGAAATCACAGTAACTGCTTAAGTTCAGTAAAGAATAATTTTACATAGTAAAATTCCAATACTTGGAAATTATACAAGACAAAATTGTGCAAAATGGTTTTATTTTTGTAGGTTTTTATTGTGTGCGGAATGTTAAGATCATAAATATTAAGCTATTCGTAGTAAAATCCACTATTCACAAACAGAGCTGTTGCTGTTGCTATGATTCTTCTCCATGTTTCCGGGCTCTAACATAGCAGACAATATTTGTTTCAATAATTTTAAGTAAAAATCTCTCTGAATTATTTCTGGCTTCAAATATCCATTTTATCACCAAATCCTACTGTCCTCTGTTACCATTTCTCCCAAATGTGCACCTTCCTTTTCACTCCTTCAGCTATATCCTTATTCCTGACCCTAGACTTTTCCCCCTAAACTACTGTACTTCCTTTTCATGAGATAGTTTGACAATCTATTGTCTTTAATTCCACTGCCAAAGTTATCTTATCTCATTGACATTCTGCTTGTGCCACCCACCTATCCTACCTAGGCATTCCAGGGCCTTTGCATTACATTTTTATTCTGCTCAAGAGCCTCAACCTCAGCAACATATTCATTTATAAGGCTGCCACTGAACTGACTTTCAACTCCCCTTAAAAATGTCAGTTTCTTCTTACCACTGATAAACATAACAAATTCTCTCTTTAAGTAATCACATTTGCTCCCAATCAATCTGAGTAACGAATACCTTTTACGTTTAGCTTTCAATCACACAAGTAATTTCTTTAGACAATTTTAGCACAGTAATTACATACAATGTTTATTTGTTTGCATATCAATGTCATCCCTATTGGAGTGCAGAGACACAGATAAGGGCTGTACCTTTCAAAGCAATCTACTATGTCACTTGACTCAGGTAAGCTGATTCACTAAATAAAACTATCAGAGAAAGCTTAAATAAACAATAAAAAAAGTTTTTTAAAAAAATCTCTATGGTTTAACTTGAAAACATTTATGACCTTTCATTTCCGTGGACAGTTGACATACTTTGGTTTCTATTAAGCTTTACTCTCACTACTCTTAATTTTAAATTCTAAAGTGAGAGTTGAGGGCTGATATACGGTATACAATTTTACACCCCGCAAAAAGACTCTAAAAATCAGCAATGTCAACGCCAAGATTGCTGAGTTACAACTGAATCTTCACACAAAGCGAGAGCTTCAGCACCAAAGGAAGCGAAGAGCGCATCTTCTAACAGTGGGGGTGGGGGGTGGTTTCCCTTCCCCGCAACAGATTCAGACTAGTTTCACTATTGCGGGGGCTTTCAATCAGGAAACTTCAATAAATTACTATTAACATCTGGAAACAATATCAGAGAAAGACGACCCAGTTAGTTAAAAGGGAACAAGGGGTACCATGAGTATCTTCTTCATAAAACTCAACAGCCAAATTAAGCTTTGCATTCTTTATCTTATCAACAGAGATTTTTCTCTGCCTAATAATAATAATAAAGCAAGTCTCATTCAATTTAGACCCTTCTCGAGCTCCGTCTCAATCTGTCAGAATTTGACAAGGGAAAAAAAAAAAAAGAAGTGTGTGTGTGTGTGTGTGT
>SJYA01001443.1:22219-133874 GCA_006410615.1 Neotragus moschatus
GACAGAGGATGAGATGGCTGGATGGCATCACTGACTCGATGGATGTGAGTCTGAGTGAACTCCGGGAGATGGTAATGGATAGGGAGGCCTGGCATGCTGCGATTCGTGGGGTCACAAAGAGTCAGACACGACTGGGCGACTGAACTGAACTGACAGTAAGCTAATTACTCCTTTACTTATTTATGCTACTGCATTAAAAACATTCTCATTTAATCCTAACATGGCTGTTTTTATTTCTGATCTACTTTATAGATCAGAAAACCAAGAGTTGGAGAGATTAAGTCATTTGTTTAGGGTCACTCAAGTAGGGAAGTACAGAGCTGGAACTCGAACCAGATCTCTTGGACTCCTTAAGTTTGTGTTCTTAACCATTAGGCAGATGATCTTGTCTCCCGATTTCTCATTGCCTAAAAATATCAGTAGGATAAGTCAACCATAAGCTTGGGTATATGGACATCCCTTATAAAAAGTCTTTTGGGAGTTCTAGAGAAACTGGATTTTGACAGAGGAAGGGTGCTGGCATATTTCTTGTCACTAAGGCAATGGCACCCCACTCCAGTACTCTTGCCTGGAAAATCCCATGGACAGAGGAGCCTGGTAGGCTGCAGTCCATGGGGTCGCTACTAGTCAGACAGGACTGAGCGACTTCACTTTCACTTTTCTCTTTCATGCATTGGAGAAGGAAATGGCAACCCACTCCAGTGTTCTTGCCTGGAGAATCCCAGGGACGGGGGAGCCTGGTGGGCTGCCGTCTATGGGGTCGCACAGAGTCGGACACAACTGAAGTGACTTAGCAGCAGCAGCAGGATTCAAGAACTCAGGAACTAAAATTTCTCATAATTCATAGAACTGATATGTAGCTCCCACTAAGCACTAAGAGCAGATCTCAGTACAAGATACAGGCCTTGATAGTATTCCAGTTATTTGTGAAAAGGTGAGATGGAAAAAGCTGTCAGAGACACACTCACACCTGTGTGTAGCACAAGACAATCTGCTATTCCATCTCATAATATGTGAAAAAGCTCTTGAATCCCAAAGGCTAAGTGCATGAAGGAATTTCTGTCCTGCTTGGTTTCCCATCAAAAGGCCCTAACATTTTTATATTAAACCATGCCTTGATTGTTGCAAAGTTGTAGAGGAATTAGAACTAGGTATTTATTCATTCAACTTCCATAATTGGTCATCTACTATGTGCCAAGCACTGTGCTACAATGCTAGGGATTCCAAGATGAACAAAGCAATCAAGATAGTGGAGAAGCATGTATTTCAGAGCAGGGCAGAGAGACAAGCAAATAAAATAATAATAACACAAAAAATAATAATGGACTTATAAAAAGTGCTATGGAAGACATGAACAGAATTGTATAATAGAAAGTAAGGGGTGGGGTGATGCCCGTTTTCAGATGGAGTAAATAAGGAGGGCTTCCCTGAGGAGGTAACGTTTAAGCAGAGACCTGGAGGATGAGAATGAGTCAGCTATAAGAAAACAGCATTACAGCCCAGGGATAAAGCAAAGGCAAAACTTTTGAGCAAGGGAAGGTCTTGACATGTGGAGGCCAGTGTGGGAGGGTGGCATTTCTCTGAGGGGAGACTGGAAAGGTGGCAAGAGGCAGCCTATGCCATAATCAGGAATCACTGTAAAGGGTTTTCATAAGAAGAGCAACATGACATAATAGTTTTAAAACTAAAGATTAAAGAATGAAATGGAATAAGACGTGTGGAAACAGAGACATGAAAAAGTGAGGATGTGGATCAGAAAAAAGGGAAATTTCTCTTTTCCCAAGAGATCCTTAGAGGCACATACACATACCTTGTTCCACAGCATCTCCATTTCCTTCCGAAGCATCTTGTTTTTCCTCTCCTGTTGGAGGGGAAAATCCAAACAAACAGAAATTTGTTTGTCTTATTAAAGATAGAAGAAATTACTAATAGGGTGAACAGGGGGCAGCGGCATAATAAACCACAGAGGAAGGCAATAAATGAGCCTCGCCTCAAACCCAGGAACATGAGTTTGAGATTGATGATGATGATAAAAAAATAATAACAACTTGGAATAATAACTTTAATTATGGTAATTGTGGTATAATAATACAGTAATGAGTTCCTCACTCGTACACTACTTCACATTTCCTGATCATATGACAGCTTCTCTGGGATTCAGACACCTTTTAAGATCCTTTGTTGTTGATTTTTAAAAATCTTAAAGAATCTCTCACACTCTTCCCTTTTGCTTTGGTATGTTCTATTTACTTTGACATGTGAGGGGTTAACGTGCTTCTCATTGGAAAAGACCCTGATGCTGGGAGGGATTGGGGACAGGAGGAGAAGGGGACGACAGAGGATGAGATGGCTGGATGGCATCACCGACTCAACGGACATGAGTTTGGGTGAACTCCAGGAGTTGGTGATGGACAGGGAGGCCTGGTGTGCTGCGATTCATGGAGGTCGCAAAGAGTCAGACATGGCTGAGTGATTGAACTGAACTAAACTGAACTGAATGTGCTTCTACTCGTTAATCTTTAGATGAAAAGTTTTTCCAAAAGTCAAAGAAATAGAATTTTTACTAGCTAGTCCTTATTCTCCCCAGTGTTTCATCTGACTTCCTTTGGTTCAACCAGGACTCCTAGATCAAGGAACTATGAGTGCTGGAGCACCAGTGCTCCAGATGGGCCCTCTGTCTGAAGCTGCGGAACCGAGAGCCACATTCAGAGAGCCCACCGACCTCTTACCAGATTCTGCTTCATCTCTTCTGCTTCCTTAACGAGCTCAATGACTGAGGAGTCATCATTCCCCTTCCCTGCCATGATCTGCCTCATGATCTGTAGACTGGGAAGAAGAAAGAGATACCATAAACATAATACTTCCTAAAGAGAAATACTAGCATTCCGTGACCAGCCAGAAACTATTCTACCATGAGAGGGAGATGGGGGCTGAAATCATGGGAGCTGTGGAAGTCTTTCTGGACATAAAAGTTCTCCAGTTTCATTCCTAATTGACATTTATCTTAGATATGTGCTCTGGAGTGAAGTCTGTGCCCTAAAACACTCAAAAGTTAGGTCTCCAAGAACTAGCGAAACTCCTCTCCACCCTTTAAATGAGGTTTTGCTGTACGACTTTTGGAGTAGAAAGGAGGCATTTTTCACCTCTGTGAGGAAGGAGGTTGAGAAACTTGTTGTCTTAAGGATAAATCTCAGAATCATTCCCTGTCCTCTCCCCTGCTTTGCTTCTCTATATAAAAACATTGGAGTTAACTGGGGAACCCACTTATATCCTTATGGTAGCCTCTAGAGAATTAAGCAATCAAAAAGTTTTTGACAAAATCTGAATAAATATCAAGTCTATGACTGTGAGAGGATATTCTTCAAAGGCATTAATTAACTTGTGCTTATACTCTTTGTACTTTCCCTCTTTGTACTTTCCCGTCTCTAATTATAAACGGAGAAGCAAGCCTTTTTGTTACCTTGCCCCGAGAGGGCTAAGTTTCTTGGCTGTAAGCAGCTGTTGATTGACCACAATTTTCTGCCTGGCTTTTGTTCTCACAGCTTTCTGCCTGACTTTTGCTTTCCAAAAGTCCAAGCTCCATGAGGTGCTTTTGCTAAGGTAGACACATTAAGGTGAGATTCCGTAGGACTAGGAAGGAAAAAGAAACTTGGTAGATTCCAAGAAAAGTGAGTGCCTTAGCAAAGAGTTAAGACCTCGATTGTCTAGTACATTTATTAAGAGTAAGGCCAGACCCTAATCCAGAGGAGTCTGATGCTCAGAAATGATTTCCATTCCACTGCTTGGCATTTGAAGAGCAGAGTCATGCCTCCTCAGGTGATTCCACAGACATGAATGGGCAGCTGTCTGTGTGACCCTGATACACGGAGGATACTGAAGCCTCTTATCTTTTCTTTGGGAAGAAACGTTGTAACTGTAGCCCTGTGAGATGAGCTGAGTCATATTTAATTCTGCTAAAAGAAAAAAGGATTCCTTGCCACTCTGATTTTGTGGTTACTTTCTTGTTGATCTACTATAGCTACTAAACCTTTTTAAAAATGTAAATAATCATCACTAAATCCAGTTCTCCTGCCTTTCCCCTTCTAGGAAATCCTGGAAAGGGAACACATACCTTCTTTGTTTTTCCTCCAAGTTAGACATCAACTTCTGGAACAACAGGTTGTTCTTGTCTTCTAGAGGTTTTAGTATCTCCAGCAGTTCCTGCTTCCTCAGTTTTAAGTCCTCATTTAACTCCTTCAAGTAGTTGTCATCTAATTTAGAACTTCTGTGGGAAAAGACACTATATTTTCCCTTATCCTGGACTAATAATAGAGACCCTCTTCTCTCTCCTGGATAGTTACCACTCAGCATCTTCCATCATAGACTCACCTTGTTTTGGAAGATAAGTAAGATTCTGGAGAGTTTGAAGCACTTGTCATCTTGAAGGAAAACTTCTACTCTAAGAATAAAAAAGGTCTTCTTGAAAATATGTGCCTTCTTGTTCTGTTCAGTTAAGTCATCATTTTTTGTGCTGCTGTTCTTCAGACTCCTGTTGCACTGGACTGATTTTAGCTACAGGTTGAGGTCATAATGGCGCTAAGACCACAGATTAAACAGGTCTTTGACTTCCCTGGTGGCTCAGATGGTAAAGCATCTGCCTACAATGTGGGAGACCCGGGTTCAATCCCTGGGTCAGGAAGATCTCCTGGAGAAGGAAATGGCAACCCACTCCAGTATTCTTGCCTGGAAAATCCCATGGATGGAGAAGCCCAGTAGGCTACAGTCCATGGGGTCGCAAAGAGTCGAACACAACTGAGCGACTTCACTTCACTTCAGTTAAGTAACTTGAACATCAGTGACAGCTTGTTGACTGAAAATACTACTAACAACATCTGATCAGTTCTTGCCTTAGCTTTAGCCAATGCCAACAGTTTTATTCTGAAGTCTTTGACTGAATAGAACAGTATCATAAAACATCTATATTATGGAATTCCGACTGTGTTAGAGAATGATGGCTTGTCAAAAAATAACTCATCAGGACCATCTTCCATGGCAATTGACCTCCAGGGAATAGCATGCCTGCTATCTGTAGGGCACAGTACTGACTGGATTCTGTGAGTGAGGAAAAGATAAACACAAAGCATCTACCTTTGGGAGTCTTCAGAGGAGAAGGGGATATCTCTAGCATACATCTTAAAAAATAGAGGCCAAACTGGCAAATGCAAGGTATGGGTACAATATTGAGCAATGCAATACATGAGCCAATTGTCATCACTTTCTTATCTTTAAAATGTGATATATCACAATGGCAAGGTAGAATTACACTAGAACACTTTTGTATTCTTTTTTGGAAGGAGAGAACTCCCCAAACTATATACACTTTAAGGGTATATAAAGTATTTTCTATACCAAAACCTCTCTTTAGGCAGTCTCTACAAATATTTTTTCTAAAACATATATGTGTCACTTGTAAGTTTTATATGATAGCTAGTATAATATGACACCAAATTAAAATAGCCATATCAGGAGCAACATAATGTAATTCACATTGGTTGCCCTAGGAGTGCCCATGAAAAGTTTGGGTTGAATAAGTCTGAGCAAACTCCATATAGTTAAAAGGAACAAAGTGTACTAATTATTAGTAGTAGGTTTTTAGATTGTAGATGTGGCAGGTATTACAAATAGAGGACAAAAATGGCATTGATCACTAAAGCATGACCTCTTTAAATTACATGTTGTAGCATTTGGTTGGCAGAATTATGTTAGAATTTTAAACATTTAATGCACAGACAGCATCCCAACTCACCTTCCTTTCTGTCCTTGGTTGGGAATGATTGAAAGTAGAACACTTGCTATTCTGATGTGCTCTTTTCTATAACCAATCAGCACCTTTAATTTCCTAACATTCTGACACCTTTTCTTCAACTTGGAATATGACTTCCAAGAAGAATTTCTTGTAATAACATATACAGACTTTATGAGGTTAAAGCAAACAAACAAACAAATCAAGCCAAACCCCAAAACAATAGTATGCAATGGAAGGAACTCAACATATTAATTATCTCTTGGACAGATATAGGGAAGGTAAAGCTATAGATGACCATTAGAAGTGGAAAGAAAAGAAGGTGAATGCTAGTTTTTCCTGAAGTGGACATTTAGATCATCTGTTGATTGAGGAAGCATGGTAGGAAACTTCGAAAGAGTGATGACTTGAGATTTGAAATAGCACCTGAGCAGTGGAAAAGGAAGTCAACCAGGCAAGAGTGAAAGGACTGCCAAGCAGTGCTAAGGGTCAAGGTCAGTTTGGGAATTGCAGATCTGTTATGGCATGAATTGGTAGTAATACAATTTCTCCAGCAGTACTTGGCAAACTAGAAGCAGTAGTAGAAAGAGCAGATGGTTGTTTGATTCTGAGCTGTGACTTGGCAGAACAGATATGTAGAAGTTCAAGGGTGTAGGGAGGCTGAGAGGGCTGGTGAGTGTAACCAGCAAAAGAGTGATCATCATTCAAGTGATGCAGGGGAAAAAAAATGAGAAAGGGGGTAGCTAAGAGGGGAAATCAAGGAGTTAAAATTAAGGAGTTTGGGATGGAAGAACAGGAGATTATGGTCAGTGAATACACTTCTTAGGAAATAATTTGTAGAACCTCATCACTTTTTAGATAAATTCTAGTAGAAATTCATACTTTTTTTTCCTGCAGTAAGCTTTCTGTTGCTTTCTGTCACTGCACAATATTCACTGAAATTCATGTGACACCTCAAAATAGGCCTTATAACAAGCTATTCACAATGACCTCATCTAACATTATAGCATTTGATTTTAGTATCTGTTCAGAAAAAGTGTGATTGCTCTATAATTAGAGAACTCAGAGCAGTAGCATTTTCATGTTAGTTTTACCATTAGAAAATTAGATTAGTTTAATTAAGCCACGTCTCCAAGAGGAGAGGCAATTATTTTCATATTAGAGCAAAAAAAAATTTTTTTTTTCCCTACCCTCTCTCCCTCAGCTTTGGTTGTAGCAACAAAATTACAGAATGCCTCAGGGAAGAAACATGAAGACCTTCTGGTTCTTTCTGACCCAGAGCCACTTCAACCCCTGAGGAGATGATAAGAATTCCATTAACTAAAGTAAGGAGAGAAGTGCTGGCAAAATCATAATAGCAAAAGCTGATAGGCTCTTAAAGATCACCCACATCTCTCTGTGTTGCTTGTTATAACCATTTTGTGGTCTGCTTCATTTTAATCTGCGCTAGAGCTGTCCCAGGCTAGGGTGCACCTACATTTGGAGTGAATCCAGGTAGCTAAGAAGAGAAAGATTAAATTTTGGAACTCTTGAATTCTCTGTGTTATTGTTGAGGTCTTTATGAAAGCAAGGTATTCTCTCAGTGTATCCAGATACTTAGTACAATTGTCTTCAAACTGAGGTATGTAAATATTCACAAAGGTTTTTCAAGAAATGAGAAAAAAAGGGTTGTTTTCAGGTTATCTTGCTTGATTCTGGATTTCTACAAGTACTTACTTATTGAAATAGATCTGCCTGAAAATGCCCCTTCATGACTTCTCCTATCACCTCTTTCCTAATTACACTTTTACACTTGTTAAAATGGAAACCTTTCAACCATCTGAAATCTTCCATGACTTATCCTACTTCAGTGGTATGCTTTGGTGGATGTGTATAAACATCTAAGACCTTAAACTAACCCCAGTGTTGGTGTTGGAATTAGAGTGAATGATTATTAGTGACTAGATTACAAATTCTTTTGCAGGTCATGTGGTTTCCAATTCTTCCAACAAAATTGAAGAATGACATAATCAAATCATTAGCTTAACTTCATTAAGCATAAATTTTGGTGATAAATTACTATATGGGTTTTGGCTTATAATTCAGAGAGTTCAAAGGTCTGAGAGACCCTGCTATAACAAAACATCTTCCATTTTTATTTGCTTATTTGTATAAACAAGTTCTCTCAGGGAACATTGTATGTAAAGCAAAAAATGTGAATAAAATTGGTGCTGGTCTGTTTTATTCTAGCCATAAATAATATTCACCTATGAATACAAAAATTAAATAGGAGGGAAAGAGTCTACCAACCAAATTAATAGAAGCATTTCCAACATAATTCATTGTAATTAAAAATTAATATGAAAATGTCTTTTTTGTCAATGTGTACTACTAATAACTATAATGCTAATGTAATTCTGAAGAAATTTTAACATTTAGCAACATAAAGTGACAGGAAATAAAAAATAAAATTTCAATGTACATACATATTTTGCAGAGAAAAATGATAGGGTGATAAAAAAGAGACTTCAAGCATAAAATATGTTGCATTTGAATAAAATTCTGTGGGGGAAATGGGATGGAAATTTGGGTTCAAAGAGGAAAAGGAGAAAATGTAAAAATTTTGACTGCTAAAGAAGAGCTTCTTCATATATTTAGATTTTATTGCACATGAGTTTTTAAAATTAATTGTATACATTTTAAAGTAATATAAAAGATTTATTTGAAATGTCAGCATTACATCAGAAATTGTATTTTTTTAATCTCTTAAACTTACAGTAAAAAGATTAGATGTCAACCTAAAAACATGTGAAATGATACCTAGTTTCCTAGTGTTTCAAAATTCTTTTAGAATAGACAAGTGAAAAATAACAAGGCTAAAGACCATTGCTCCAGGGCAGTGGTTCTTGGCTCTGGTGTATTTAACAATCCCCTGGGAAACTTGTAAAAGCTGCAGATTTCCAGGCTCATCCCCCAGAGATCCTACTCTGTACATCTGGAGAAAATACAGCTTTAACAAGCACTCCCTGGTGATTTTGATATGTGATCTGTGGACTGACCTTTGAGAAATACCACTTCAAGGTTTCTTCTCAGATCACAATGCATCAGCAGAAGGCTGCTTACTTGTATCATTTTTCCTGGGTCACCTATAGAACTTCCTGCCTCCGCTGAGTCATAGTTTGTGTCACACCTTCACCGTTCACTTGGGATGCCTTGAGAAATTTTTATGAAGCCTTCCTGAATTTGTAAAGAAGATTAGCCAACACATCAGTCTCTTATCTACTCTCCTGGCCACCAGTGCTGCTCACAGGTGATCACATATCACAAATTTCACTCAGAATGAGGTACTAAAGATAAACTGTTGCTTCTTCAGGAAACTATTGGTATGCAGTTTTCCTTAGGGATAAATCAATCAACTAAGGTTTGTTTTTCTTTTCCTCTGGTTTACTGAGAATCTTAGAGATAATTTTGTGCCTTTGGACATTTGGGTCCTAGCTCTTTCTTGCTTATGATCTTCCAATTAGTATTTTTCTTGGTCCTGATTTTTTAAAGGACCTTCCTCTTTTTTATTACTAAATCATCTCAGATCCTCTCTAGAGAAGTATAAATATGTAAGCAATAGCAAAAAAATGTTCTTTTGTATCTAATTTAAATATATATGGATACAATAGATTACAGCCAAAATATTTTCTAGTTTTATTCACCTGTGTGAGTATACATCTGTAAAGGAAGCTTGCCTTACTTATGGAAGCACAGAATGGATTGATGAAATTTATTGTTACATTTTGGGTGTACTCAGTGGTAAGTCATACTGGGATTTCAGGTGCACAACTGGAAAAATGGGGAGTAGGATAAACTAGATGGACTTGGGGGACTATTACATGGTGGGGACTGAGTGGGGATAGAGGGCAGCAGAGGCTTTGTCTGCAGTAAGTATGGGGATGGGAGTCACCACTTGGCTCCAGCTGAAATGCAGATCCAACTCTGCCAGTTCTTAGTGACTTTTAAGAGAAAATGGTTGACTTTTTATGTCACTTCTTGACTTTTAAGTGTTGTATGAATCAAACAACATATTTACGGGGTTCGTTTGGCCTGCAGGCTGCCATTTTGAAACCTAAACTCAAGGTAAATCCATTCTTTCTGTACTTTCCAAGTTTTTCTTTTTCATGCATTGAAATGATCACTTTCAAGTAGCCTTTTAGATCCAGGTAATTTACACAATGTTTTGCTTAAATTATGTGAAATGCCAATTTGATCTCATTTCCTAATTTGACAGGTTTAGATTGAGTGTATCAGAGAGTGAATGACAGAAGCAACACTCCAAAATAAAATGGAAACCAAACCCCCAAAACCACAGATATTTTTGACATTTATTGTTAGGCCTTATGGGAGACATTGAAAAGTATTATATATATAAAATGTAATAGTAGACAATCTAGTCATACTGTTTAGTCAGAATCACAAGTAGGCGCAGTAGTCTAGACTGAGCAGAGAATTCTCTGATTCTGGTTTAGCCGTTCGTACAGGCTTATATGCTACATCAACTGAAAAAACCAAATAGCATAAAGTATCTCTCTACTGAAGTTTTAAAAATTTAGTAATAACCATGTATAATTTTAGACACTACAAAATAAAAATAAGTACAAAATTATGTACCCTTGTAACCTATACTGCTTCAATAATCAGATACTAAAAATAAGATGATTTATCATGTTATTAAGCATTTCTTCTGCATTGCAGCATTTTTTTAATTTGCACTTGCAAATAAGTAATTAGAGGATTATAAATGATAATTAGAAAATATAAAAAAACAAAATCTGAGCAGGGATTGTATTTTTGAAAGGCTGTATAGTGCTAAGTGACAAAATTGAAAATCTTCTGACTTTATAAGCTGCTATTTTCCATGCACAGAAAATTTTATTCAGAGGCTTGTTTACTATACCAAATCAGACTCCTTTTCCAATTTCAGTCTGGGTGCACTATAGCAAACTTTCTGAATGTTACAAAATGAGGCATCAAATTAAACACTATTTCTGAACTACAGAATCATTTTAAATAAAGTATTATTACTTGAGTACATGTTTTCTCATTCATTAAAGACTGTTTACAATGGTCACAAAGCTTAATTTAAGAGGTTCACATTCATTAGGTAAAAGTTCTTTGGAACTGAAGTTATGATATGGCTTAGTGTTTAAAAATAATACTGCCCTAGGAACATAAAAAAGTTTAAATGCAGTGAGTATATTAATGGCTCTTCTGGGAAGCCCTCTGTCATCTCTATAAAGCCACTCATGAGCATATCATCACGGTAAAAGAGAGGCAGATACATTCTTTGATATTGCTCATTGAACAGATTCCATAATAACCAAACTGAATTGAAATTGATAGTTGAAATTATCAACATTTTTCAGCTTGAAACCTTTTTGTATGTATTAGGCACAGTTGTTTGCCTGTATCAAGGCTACTTCCTCTTCCAGCCTTGTGTCCAGTTCCAGGGTTGGATCACAACTGGTCAGATCCTCTTGGCCAATGACAGGTTTAAATATAGACATGTGATTCATTCCTGGCTGACAAAACTTAAGGGGAAGGCTGCTAGGGTTTCTGGGTAAAATTTGTCCTTTTTAATAAAAGAAGAGAGAGAAAAAAAGCAAATTTACTCTCTACCTCTTTCTTACTTTGGACACTGCCCTAAAAGGAGAGAAAGCTTGAAGGGATTGTAGCCGTTTTACAAGGTAGAAGACCAAGAGAATTATGAAGAAACTAAGTCAGCACCCTGACAAGCTGGAAGTGCTAAAGCATCTTTGACTCACTTACCTCCAGACTTCTTCTTATGACCCGAAAAAAAAGCCTTTGTTGTTTTAAGTCACTGATAGCTAGATTCCCTGTTGCTTACTGTTTAATGGAGTCTACTGGAATACTATATAAATGCAGGGTCAGTGGTGTGCCAGAGCCAGCTCACTGGCTGGTGAGACAACTGTGCCCATCTCTTTCCAATTCTGCTGTCAGTGACTTCAAGTTGGTAGTTTTAAATTACCTGTGATGGGACTAGTTACACTATGGGAGCAGGCCAATGATACATATCAGGACTCCCCCAATGCCTCCCAGAAAGCCAGTTAAGCATTTATCAGCAGCGTACTACTGGGTTATTTACATTATACTCACAAATAATAATGCCTTCTATGCTACCTTTGTTAAGAATCTGTCCACAATGCAGGAGATCTGGGAAGATCCCCTGGAGGAGGTCATGGCAACCCACTCTAGTATTCTTGCCTGGAGAATCCCAATGGACAGAAGAGCCTGGCAGGCTGCAGTCTATGGGGTTGCAAAGAGTCGGACACGACTGACCAACTCAGCATGTACCTATGATAGGTACCATGATGTACCTATCATCTTAAAAAAATTTTTTTAAATTTACTTGTGATCTTTCTAGTACAACATAGAACCATATATTACTTGCATAATAATAATAGCAACAATAATAATCCTTTGCCTGTGAACATCTAGCCTCAAATAAAAGTATTAAGCCTGTGAGATATTCAATTTCTCTATAAATAGACCAGCCTAGTTCTGATAATGCATATAATGTCATGTTTAATTATATATTCTATAGTTTAGTCTATTCAGCAGAGATGCAGAACTTGAAGAAGACTGGCACATGGAAACTGTTAGTATGAGATTAAAAGCTGCCAACAACCTTCAATCATCATTAATCACAGTGATTTCTGATGAGTAACAGGATAGTCAATTGCACTGTCCAAGTACACTGAAGAAGGAGCTGCTGCTATGCCCCTTCTCTCTAGAGGTGGAGGGACTGTCAGATGAAGTCTGAGTTCCTTTGCTCAGCTGAAGACAGGCAGGCAGTCTTAAAAAATAGAAACTGCATTGTGGGATGAAATGAATTCTCAAAGGATCTGAACTGGACTCTGGGACAATAGAATGCCATATTCTGACAAGCTAGATTTGAAATAACTGACCAAATTAGCCAGCAGAGATTAGATATTGAAAATACCTATACTGGTTAGATTAGTATTTGTGGGAACTTCACAGTTCTGGGGAAAGTGACAATTGGTACACTTCAGGAAAGTGGTTAGACAATATACTGCATATCCATAACCTTAAAAATAAAGATGTTGCAAAATTTTTGATAAATGTTTGTGCAGTGATATTCTTAATAGATGGGGAAGTTTATTATACTGGTTTCTCTACTTTGGGGTACAGTTGAAATTTTCATAAACTTTTAAGAAATGTTTATCAATTTTGGTTCAGGAATTCTAATTTTTAGTGATCTATTTTAAGGAAATATTATAGATTCAAAGATTAATGAACATTCATTATAAAGTCATGAAAAATTGAAAATAATCTAAGTTTCTAACAACAGGAGAATAGGTGAATAAATTATGATATATCCATGCAATAGAATTCATTGAGCCATACAGTTCTTACTCTGAAAGATTATTATTAAAAAGAGAAAACACTCAAAACACAATATGAAATGGAGACAAACACAAAACAGCAGAGTCTATGTGTGTGTGTGTTTGTTTAGAAGACTGAAGAAGATACACTAAAATCAAGGTGCTCTCAGTGATCATATTTTACTCTATTTTTCTGGACTTTCCAAAATGTCTCTAATGAGCACGTGGAAACTTTTAAAATTAAGGACATTTTTCTTATTGTAGAATCAAAATATTCTAATTTTAAAACTAGGAAAATAAGAAGGAAGAAAACATGGAAACATCTGTATTTAGAAATAATAATAGAAGATTTAAAACCAAAACAAACAAAAGCCTTTCAAGTCACTTGGAGATAATTCTGACAATAAAGTGTATCTGTTTCCATCAGCACTGAAGAAGAGAAAACTATACACCCAAAGCTTACACCGTGTGAGAGGCAGGTTTCCGTAGGGAGGTGAGGAAGAAGAGAGAGAAACTCATGGGCTAGGTGTCAGGTAGAGTCTTGGAGTCGCTGGAATTGTGAGTGAATGTTTTGGGCAGCAGCTGCCATCTGTAGGAGGTTATAGATAGGGACAGCCATGGAGAAAGGACTTAAAAGATTCTTGCTCTGCCTTCAGAATGCACTCTCCATTTTGGGTGCATGTTTCTCCACTCTACTAGAAGTAAAGGGTGAAGAGAGTACAGTATTATACTTCCCAGTTGTTTGCATCTGAACATGAAAACAAGTTGAGAATGAGCCAAGTGAGGCTCGACACAATTTATTGAGTTCTAACATTATTCCCAAACTTAAGACTTTGCTTGTCCCAGATATGCAATTACAAGGCTTCTCCACCCATGGCGTTTTCCAGGCAAGAATACTTGAATGGATTGCCATTTTCTTCTCCAGGGGATCTTCCCAAACCAGTCAAACCCGGGTCTCCTGCATTGTGGGCAGACTGTTTACCTTCTGAGCCACCAGGGAAGTCCCAGAAATCTGACCAACCTTTTCTCACATGACTTAAAAAGCTCTATTCTAGACCAGTGGTTATCTTTTTTTTTTCTTTTAGCAACCCATGGGACAAGCGTTGTTCCTATAGGAGACATATTTGCATGGTGTACCCAGAGTTGAGACATTTCTCCAAATTAAGAAAGCAATTCTAGTGAGCATAATGTTCTTATAAAGAAACCTTTGACTAGACTTTGATCTATATTTGAAAACAGTGATCAATTCACAAGTCCTGGCTGTCTTTAACAGGGTTGCCTTGGGTAGGGCAACAAGAGTTGTCACCCTGGGCATCTGATATGGAGGTGGGGCCGTGTAGGTGTTGCACCTATTCTTTCTTTCTTTTTTTTTTTTAATGTAATTGAAGTTGCTTTCAAAATTTCTGCCTATAACGATATCCCAAGAGGCTTATGAAAATTGCTGACAGTGTAACTGGCTTCTGAGTGAGAGATTAGTGGGCAGTGTGGGCAGGCAGGATAGTTTAAGTTGCCAGGGTCTTACACTCTTCTGGGAGTGGCCTTGATCTTTAACTTTTCTCAGAATCAAATTACAAATAATTTCACTTGAAAGAAGACTGTGCTGTTTTTCATCTTAAATAGGCTCTTTTATTGGAGAAGGAAATGGCAACTCACTCCAGTACTTTTGCTTGGGAAATCCCATGGACAGAGGAGCCTGGCAGGCTACAAGTCCATGGGGTTGCGAGAGTCGGACAAGACTTAGTCATTAAACCACCGCCACTATAGGCCTTTATATCTTGAAATTAAAACTGAGTCATAGGAAAGTAAGAATGATGGCTAATGATATTCATTAACCAATTTGAACATTTACTATACACAAGGCACTTACTTTAAGCTGTAAGGATTCAGCAGTGACCAAAGACAAGCAAGATTGATTTCTACTTTCATAGTTTTTATTCTGGTGGATGGAGACTGACACTGGACAGGAACAAAACAGGGAGTATTGCTGGTNGGAGTGGCCTTGATCTTTAACTTTTCTCAGAATCAAATTACAAATAATTTCACTTGAAAGAAGACTGTGCTGTTTTTCATCTTAAATAGGCTCTTTTATTGGAGAAGGAAATGGCAACTCACTCCAGTACTTTTGCTTGGGAAATCCCATGGACAGAGGAGCCTGGCAGGCTACAAGTCCATGGGGTTGCGAGAGTCGGACAAGACTTAGTCATTAAACCACCGCCACTATAGGCCTTTATATCTTGAAATTAAAACTGAGTCATAGGAAAGTAAGAATGATGGCTAATGATATTCATTAACCAATTTGAACATTTACTATACACAAGGCACTTACTTTAAGCTGTAAGGATTCAGCAGTGACCAAAGACAAGCAAGATTGATTTCTACTTTCATAGTTTTTATTCTGGTGGATGGAGACTGACACTGGACAGGAACAAAACAGGGGGTATTGCTGGTTCATTTGCTCCCTCATTCAATTCATTCATTTAGCTAACACATACCAAAAATGCCTACCATGTGCTAGGCATTCTAGATGCTTTCACATAAATTATCTCATGTAATTTTTACATTAACTCTGCACAGAAGTACATTATTATCTCCTTTTTATAGATGCATAAATAACATAGTTCTCTGTAATGGTAAAAGAGAGGAAGCAATCAATATGTGTAATATAGGAGGCATGTTCAGTAAATTACAGTAATCTGTACAATAAAATACTATATTATGCAGCTACTTTTTAATGTAGCTTATAAAAAAATCTCTATGTTGCTGTTATAGAAAGCTATCCAAGATATAGAGGAATTTATTAAGAAAGGGCAAAAATGAAGAACAGGGTTTAAAATCAGCTAGTTTAAGTTTTCTTTTAAAAGTATTCATATGCCTATTTTTGTATATGAAAAGTTTATGATAGATTACTACATAAATAATTCAATAGTGATGACTTCTGGGGAAGGAGGTCTGGTAATTTAGGTTGAGAGGAATGCTTACTTTTAATTGTATATTGATCCTTTTGAGAGTCTGAAATGTAAACCATATATATTAATCACTTTTTCAGTTAAAACTGCTGTGCTTTAGAAGAAAGTTGATTGGCTTTCTGAGAGCTTCAGGGCTATGACTGGCTTGCTCAAGGTCATGAGTATTTAGTTCCAGAATCCTCAGTTTAGGAATAAAGATAAGTAAATGTCATATAAAGGAAAAAGGGTATTAACTTGTATGCTTGTAGGTTGATATTGCGTGTGTGTGTATGTGTTCTTGTTAAAAAACAAGGTCCTGAACAAAACTGAGGGGCCCAAACTAAGCTGGATGAATTAGAATACGTGCTAATGTTTCAGCTTTTGTATTTGCAGTTCCTAATACAGTGCTTGGCACTAGGAGATAATTAACGTTTGTTAAAAGCGTGTGAGATTATCTGAGGATATTAGAAGTAAGAACACAATGCAGGTGCTTTGCATGAAGTTAGTTTCTGGGGTTGATAATATGGTTTGATCATCCTGGCTAGAAGAAGATGCAAGAGAAAATGTGCTTCAGTATATAAATCACTCAGTTCTTTCTTATCCCCAGTAGAAGGCATATCCCCCAAATTTGCTGATTTGGAAAACCCTTTTTTTTTTTCAAGGACTGAATTCCCTTGCTCACTGTTTATCAGCATTCTGCTGACAAGACTTGTTCCTTCCCCGTCCTTATCCCCCTTTTTTGTTTTTCTTGTTAAAAGAGCTATTTTTTCAGAAAGCAGTTCAGTAGCCCAACTATTTCAAAATCTCATTTCATCTCATTTGTCACTTATTAATGGGTCTATTTTCTCTCCAATGTTTCTTATCCCCCAGATATATTTGAGGAAACTCTTTTTAAATCCTTGGGGCTATTATCACGTCACTAGTTCTTTTTACTGTTTTTTTTTTTTTTTTTTTTTTAAGTCAGGCTCAGAATTTAATCACTCTATATATTCCTTGCCTCTCCTCTCCACCTGGCTTTTCTATTTCAGGTACTTTTCTTTTCTCTTCTAAATCTAATATTCTGAAAAATCCCTAGTGAGTCCAAGCTGGATATATTTTTGTTTTGAGAAATTTATCAGATGGATTATAATCTATTACTATAAGTTATTTAAGGGTAGTCTCATCTGTTTTTTAGCTAACAGTTTCCTGTATTTCCATTATTAGGGTACACAATGGTACAGCTCATTTTGTTGGTATTTAATATTTTCCCCTAATTTTGACTTGCTATTGGCATCTTAATTCATAAAAATAGGCTTCTTTGGAACCCATTTTTAATAAACACTGCCTTCTAAACATGTCTATTTTCTGTGTCCACTACTAAGGGCCATTTTAATGTTCTTTGCTTTTCAATATTCACATGGTGCTATTGAATAGCAGACTCAAGAAAAGGAAAAATCCTTTGCTTTTAGAAGGATAGTGGAGAGAATAAACATTAGGTTCAGACTCAGGAATACACTGTTAAGCTTTCTGTTTCACACTTCCCCCCCGAGGCTTTACCTATCCCTCTTTCCCCATCTAAAATCAATCATCTTTGCCTGTCTTCTTATTTAATATTGAAAAAAAATTTGCAACGCCCTATGAATGCCTGTGAAAAAGGGCATCATGTAAATGTCCAGTATTATTATGCTGGAATTTTGCCATTATTCTGTTTGCAAAAGAATAAGGTTTAGAATAATATTATGTTCTTCCAATCTCCAGTCCAAGGAGGTTCAGTTACCACAATACTAGGAGAATGGTTCCTGTATGGTGCGGTGCTGTGCTGGGCTTAGTTGCTCAGTCATGTCTGACTCTTTTCGACCTCATGGACCTGCCAGGCTCCTCTGTCCATGGAGATTCTCCAGGCAAGAATACTGGAGTGGGTTGCCATACCCTCCTCGAATTGTTTACTGTCTGAGCCAACTGGGAAGCCCAAGAATACTGAAGTGGATAGCCTATCCCTTCTCCAGGGGATCTTCCTGACCCAGGAATTGAACTGGTGTCTTCTGCATTGCAGGCAGATTCTTTACCAGCTCAGCTACCAGGGAAGCCCTTTTATATGGTAGGCCCATAGCAAATCTCCATGACAGTAGATTTGTGCCTTTAAAAAAAAAGTGGTTATTGCTTTATTATTCTGTTTACTCTCTTGGGAGTCATGGCAATGGAGGGAACTGAGCACAGGCATGCTGTTTTTGCTTATTTTGATTAGATGAGGGGAAAGATAACAAAGGAGCGACTCCTGGCTGCAGCCCAAATGGTTCAAATAGTTCAGCTCACACATGAGAGGAGGAAAATGATGTTACATAATGCAAGTGAAATTTGTATAAATATTGACACGGTGTATGTAGAAATACCAGACCATCTTATCTGTCTCCTGAGAAACCTGTGTGCAGGACAAGACACAACAGTTAGACCCCTGTATGGAACAATTGATTGGTTCAAGATCGAGAAAGGAGTATCACAGGGCTGTCTGCTGTCACCATGTTTGTTTAACCTATACACTGAGGATATTATGAGAAATACTGGGCTGGATGAGTTACAAGCTGGAATCAAGATAAGTGGGAGAAAAATCAAAATCTCAGATATGGGGATGATACCACTTTAATGGCAGAAAGCAAAGAGGATCTAAAGAGCCTCTTGATGAGGGTGAAGCAGGAGAGTGAAAGAACCAGCTTAAAACTAAATATTAAAAAAACCATGGCATCCGGCCCCATTACTGCATGGCAAATAGAAGGGGAAAGGTGGAAGTAGTGACAGATTTCCTCTTCTTGGGCTCCCAAATCATTGCAGACGGTGACTGCAGCCGTGAAATCAGAAGACGATTGCTTCCTGGCAGGAAAGTGATGACAAACCTAGACAGTGTGTTGAAAAGCAGAGATGTTATTCTGCTGACAAAGGTCCATATAGTCAAGACTATGGTCTTCCCAGCTGTCCTGTATGGTTGTGAGAGTTGGACAGTAAAGAAGGCAGAGCATCAAAGAATTGATGCCTTTGAACTGTGGTGCTGGAGAAGACTCCTGAAAGTCCCTCAGACAGCAAGGAGATCAAACCAGTCACTCTTAAGGGAGATCAATCCTGAATACTCACTGCTGAAGGATTGATGCTGAAGCTGAAGCTCCAGGATTTTGGTCATCTGATGTGCACAAATGACCCATTGGAAAAGTCCCTGATGCTGGGAAAGACTGAGGGCAGAAGGAGAAGAGGGCATCAGAGGATGAGATGGCGGGACAGCATCACTGATGCAATGAGCGTCAACTTGGGCAAATTCCGGGAGATGATGAGGGACAGGGAGGCCTGGCGTGCTGCAGTCCATGCAATTGCAAAGCGTCAGACATGATTGGGTGACTGAAAACACCAATAACATATAAAATTTAAGGGTAAGTACTGCCACCAGGGCCACCGGAAGGTACAGGCTGTACTAGACATTTCTAGATGTTAAGTAGCTAACATCATACATTGGGCAATTTAAGGGCACAGAAAAGCTCAGACGGCCTCAAAATACCTCTTGCTCCCTGGATACCTGAAATCTCCACAATGATACCTATTCCATTGGGTTGCATTTGCAGTGAACTAATCCATTCGACCCAACTTCCTAGGTCTCCCACATTGGATTTCCCAGGTGGCACAGTTGTAAAGAACCTGTCTGCTAATGCAGGAGACATAAGAGACCCAGGGTCGATCCCTGGTTTGGAGAGATTCCCTGGAGAAGGGACTGGAAACCCACTTCAGTATCCTTGCCTGGAGAATCCCATGGACAGAGGAGCCTGGAGGGCGACAGTTCATAGGGTTGCAAAGAGTCAGACATGCCTGAAGCGACTGAGCATGCATACATGCATTCTATTAGGGACGCTGTGTAAGGCTAGGTACTTTTAATTAATGAAACTAGCACCTAACTTGCTATAAGTATACAAAAGGTTGATTCTCAAATCTTCATGGAATAGTTGATTTTCAGATGAGAAATCTTGAAGGTTGAGTAAAGTTTGACAAACTGAAAGGCCTTGTGCGTAAAATTAGATGAAGTAGACTAGGTACAATACAATAGGTGCTAAGCTGTTTATGTTGCTGGGTTAGAATAATATGTGATTCATTACCTGTTATAGGCCCAATATAATAGTCAAACAAAACATATGCAGTGAAAAGTGAAGTTGCCTCTACAAATCCTAGGCCACCAGTTCAATATCCCTGATTTTATAGTTTCATATAGATGGAGGAAGGATAGTGAGGTATTACAGATTGAAGGGTAATATGAAAAAGAAGTCACTGAGACTTGTATATTCTCTAAGAACTCTACTGGCATTGGTTAATTTATCACAGGGATTTGGTGTTTTAACGCAGGGCCCAGTGGTAATGTTAGACCCAGAAAGGCCTAATCACGAGAGACGTCGCTTCTCAGATCACCAAGACTGGAATTCGATGCAATCAGCAAGAGGATTTATTGAACCGGCGCACCGGGGTTCGATCATCCTCGAAAGGAGCGAACCCCGACCTCAGTTATAGAGCAGTTTTTATACACAAAAGCTACAAGTAGGTATAGGTGGGGTGAAGACAATCTGAACAAACTGATTGGTGGGGATAGCTTGACCTTTACAGAGATAGGTCTGGAAATTATCAGGTTGAAAAGGCTGACTGACCACCTTGCGGCGGTTAGCCAATTCTCAGAAAAACAATTCTCTAGGAAAGTTTAACAGAAAAACAATTACCCGGGGGGTCTCTTGTGAGGGCCAGGAAACTAGACTATAGGTCATCAGATAGGGGGCAGGTTCTTTTTCCATGAGTCATGACTTGCCTCTAAGGATCAGAACAAAGGATTGCTTTTAAAATTTAACTTTTTCTCTTCAGTAAGGCCAGGTAAGAATCACAGGATAGGAGATGGAGGAAATAGCTATTACTCAATTCCTGAATCACTCGGTCTATTGCACAGAATTAGCACACAATACAAGTTCGTCAAAGTAGTGAAAACAGAAAAGGAGGTAATGACCCATTCCCGGGAAAAGCCTCTGACAGCCTTCATTTGCATCACTTCTCAGCAGCACAGAGCCAGGTCCTGCAGCAGAGTCACGGGGCTCAAGGGTCTCATTTTAAGGAGTCTGCCTGTAGGGTATAGCGGTCATGCCCCAGGGGGTCTTATCTCTATCATTTACTCCTTCTGTTCTAGTGACGTCTTTCCTTGGATGCTACCAAATCCCTTATCTAAAGTAGCACTCTTCATTTATCAGACTGAGAAACTTGCAGTCCTGAACCAGATGTTTGAAAGCAACAAATACAGAAGTTTGCTTTGGTCACTGTGACTCCATTTGAATTACTTAATATAGCTTAAATCCTATGAGTGTCACATAACACAAAAGAAAAAATATCAACGGGAAGTATTTCACGTCCTCTCTTCTTTTGAAGAGATAAAAGTCATAGAGCAACATCTGGTAGCCCAGAATGTACAAAGAGCATATTAATGATACAAGGGTTCAGAAACATTTCCCATAAACATTTCACTATTCATACCAACACATTCTTCTTTAAAATGCAGGTGTCAATCAGAAAAGTTTAAATCAGATTACCTTGTATAACCTAGCTGAGATGAACTCCAAAGACAGAAGGATTATAAAGGGGAATAGAGGGGGAATGTTTAGAGCTTGAGGCGCAGGTAGAAGTCAAACTTGTAGGTGGGTGTGAGTGCTCTGGCAGGCTGAAGGCAGCTGAGGAATCCTGCAGGAATGGGGGTGGGTACAGCAGGAGAGGGAAGAGGCAAACTGCCTACTGTGCAATTTTGCCTAGGGCAGCTAATTGCTTGTGCCCAGAAAATTGCCTCTGGAAGCCTTGGGCAATATGCAGTAGGTTTTCCCTGATGCCTAGTTTATCAGGTTAAGCTGAAATTTGGAAGGGAGGAGAGGAGGAGAATGATGAGCTGAAAGAATTCCTGAGTTGGAAGAAAACTTAAAGGTCATCAACTTTTTCAACAAATCAACTGTACTAACAAAAGAAGGAATTTGAACATACAGGAACTGTACCTTAGCCCAAATCAACCCACCACTAGTGAAAATATCTTTGGGTACTAAACGGAAAAGTGCAAGGGGGCTTCACTTTATAATTTTTTCTAGGATTGATTCTGGTAAGAAGGATATATTAAATAAGGGAAAAGATCTTAACATTCACCGAGTCTCTATTGTGTCCAGCTTTTGTACTGGACACATTACATTTATCTTACTTTTCATAGCAATTATGGAACAAGTTGTCACCATTGTATGATACAGGATTAACAAATCCTGTAATTTTTAATAAACAAGATTAATAAATTTGTCCATGGTTACTTAGCTATTAAGGAGCTGAGTTAGAATTTGAATTCAAGGGTGTTTGACTAGGNGGCCAGGTAAGAATCACAGGATAGGAGATGGAGGAAATAGCTATTACTCAATTCCTGAATCACTCGGTCTATTGCACAGAATTAGCACACAATACAAGTTCGTCAAAGTAGTGAAAACAGAAAAGGAGGTAATGACCCATTCCCGGGAAAAGCCTCTGACAGCCTTCATTTGCATCACTTCTCAGCAGCACAGAGCCAGGTCCTGCAGCAGAGTCACGGGGCTCAAGGGTCTCATTTTAAGGAGTCTGCCTGTAGGGTATAGCGGTCATGCCCCAGGGGGTCTTATCTCTATCATTTACTCCTTCTGTTCTAGTGACGTCTTTCCTTGGATGCTACCAAATCCCTTATCTAAAGTAGCACTCTTCATTTATCAGACTGAGAAACTTGCAGTCCTGAACCAGATGTTTGAAAGCAACAAATACAGAAGTTTGCTTTGGTCACTGTGACTCCATTTGAATTACTTAATATAGCTTAAATCCTATGAGTGTCACATAACACAAAAGAAAAAATATCAACGGGAAGTATTTCACGTCCTCTCTTCTTTTGAAGAGATAAAAGTCATAGAGCAACATCTGGTAGCCCAGAATGTACAAAGAGCATATTAATGATACAAGGGTTCAGAAACATTTCCCATAAACATTTCACTATTCATACCAACACATTCTTCTTTAAAATGCAGGTGTCAATCAGAAAAGTTTAAATCAGATTACCTTGTATAACCTAGCTGAGATGAACTCCAAAGACAGAAGGATTATAAAGGGGAATAGAGGGGGAATGTTTAGAGCTTGAGGCGCAGGTAGAAGTCAAACTTGTAGGTGGGTGTGAGTGCTCTGGCAGGCTGAAGGCAGCTGAGGAATCCTGCAGGAATGGGGGTGGGTACAGCAGGAGAGGGAAGAGGCAAACTGCCTACTGTGCAATTTTGCCTAGGGCAGCTAATTGCTTGTGCCCAGAAAATTGCCTCTGGAAGCCTTGGGCAATATGCAGTAGGTTTTCCCTGATGCCTAGTTTATCAGGTTAAGCTGAAATTTGGAAGGGAGGAGAGGAGGAGAATGATGAGCTGAAAGAATTCCTGAGTTGGAAGAAAACTTAAAGGTCATCAACTTTTTCAACAAATCAACTGTACTAACAAAAGAAGGAATTTGAACATACAGGAACTGTACCTTAGCCCAAATCAACCCACCACTAGTGAAAATATCTTTGGGTACTAAACGGAAAAGTGCAAGGGGGCTTCACTTTATAATTTTTTCTAGGATTGATTCTGGTAAGAAGGATATATTAAATAAGGGAAAAGATCTTAACATTCACCGAGTCTCTATTGTGTCCAGCTTTTGTACTGGACACATTACATTTATCTTACTTTTCATAGCAATTATGGAACAAGTTGTCACCATCGTATGATACAGGATTAACAAATCCTGTAATTTTTAATAAACAAGATTAATAAATTTGTCCATGGTTACTTAGCTATTAAGGAGCTGAGTTAGAATTTGAATTCAAGGGTGTTTGACTAGGCACCCTGCCTTTTTTCCCACGGACACTTATTAAGTGTCTACTATATAAAAGGTACAATGGTAGGTGCTTTAAATAAGGAGATGACTAGGGTTATAAACCAGGAGCAGATTCTCTCCTTGTTTCTCAGAGTTTATAATCTTAAGAAGAAATCCTTGAATTGGTTAACCAATTGTCTTATAATGTCCCAACCTGATAAACAAGTGGGGGAGATCATGTATAGCCATGTAAGTTGGCAGATACTCTCAATGTTAATAAAACCTTTTGGAAAAATAAGGTGAGGTTTCACACATGACTAAAACCTTTTTTATTAATCCTTTATAGCTTTGTGTGGCATATAGAACAATGTTCCCAATCTGTCCTAAGATATTAATAGGTTCAGCAAAACCAAAAACAAACCCCAAAACCTGGTGCTAGCAATATTTTCTTCAAAAGTACATTTCAAAAATATATGTGAGAAAAATACTAAGCACATTTCTGTTGCTCTTATTATGCAAAAGTCTGTTACCAAGAAATGGTGGGCAATTCTAAGAAGAAAGGGAGTTGCATATGTAACCTGAAGAGTAATTGACTGGTGCTCAACTTATTAATTACTGCAGAGCCAGATTTGACCATTTTACCAGCTTAATCTAAACAGTAGTGTATGTTGATTTTCTCACGATCTTCAGCCTATACTGTGCATATTTGAGATATGGATAAAATTTTGATTAACAGTTACATTTTCTTAGAGATCATCTTTTACTGTCTACTTTAGACCAGATGCTTATATTTTATGAGATCCTGTTTATTTTTCATCACTCCATTATATGAGATCAAATATGTATGGGAAACACTGATCTAGAACTTGCTGCCAAGTTCTTACCATACCCTGATTGCCAGTTTCCCAAAGGGTAGACTCTAGTCTTGATTTAGTTTCCAGCTTTTTGAACTTTTGGTACTTCATCGGACAGATCCACAGTGTCCAAGGCACATAGATCTACACTATTAAATGCACATAGTCTGAACACTTTCCTTACACACTTGATGACAAAAACCAGAACTGTTGGATATTGTTTCAGAGAGTCCAAAGATCTGTAGTCCGTTATGTCTCAGTGCAGAAAGAATTCAGCAAGAGGCTGAGTGATAGATAAGAAGGGACCTATTAGAATAGTATACTTGTGAGACTTACAAGGGGGTGGGTGAGAGGGTGCCATGCCCTGAGAACTTACTCGTCTACCATTTTATAATCAAGGGAAAAGTGGGGAGGAGAAGAAGACCTTCATTGTCTTTCTTTAGTAGACATCATGCTTCTGTCATTAGTTTCTTCTCCAGGTTGACCAGGGGAGTTTTCTTGTCCTTACATGGTGAAGCTAAGTCCACAGATGATTGTTTTTTATGTGTGCAGAGAGTGTGGCCTAACTTATTGAGCTCACTGGGCAAGGTGTGGGTCTCTTTCCTCCATTTTTTTTTATTGTTTTTGGTCTTGTGCTTCTGTTCCATGGTTTTATTGTTAAGCAAGCCTGCTTTGTTTGGCGGTTAAGCAAACCTTTCTTGAATAATCATCAACTTACAGGAGACCCCCATATTTTTTCTACTTACGATTCCCTAGTGGGATTAATTACTTAATCACCTACTTTGTTCCTTTACACTGTCCCTATCAAAATTACTTTACCAGAATGGTTAAAACAGTAAATTCTATACATATTTTACTACATTTAAAAAGGCATCAAGGATGACAGTGGTACATGAAAATGTTCCTTAGAATCTAAATGAGGAATAAACTCATGAGAATATTTTCATAAAGTTAAGCAAAAAGTTGGACACAATACCCATGAGGAAGTTATTCATTGGTGTGTTCTCAGCATTTGGTTTAGTGTCTGACACACAGTATACATTCAACAAATATTTGTTGAATGGATTAAAAGGTTGTTTCAGCTTCGAGGCTCTTTCCTTGGATACTCATTTAACCTGTTTACTTCCTAGAGCAAGTTACACAATTTATACTTAATGTCTCCCTGTTCCTGTTTCCCTTAGAACATAGCGTGATTGTAAAACTTCCGGTAAATCTCAGATTAAAAACAAACAAGTTAAAAAATTCTGTTGTATATAACAAATGTTAAATTATTTAAGATTTTTTTTTTTGGAGGCTTTATTTTAGAAGTCATTTATATACCTCTGATTACCATATTAGGGTGAACCATATGTAATTGTCATTTTTGAGAGGTCAGAAAAATGGCAATTTCATTTGGTGTGATCTTAGTTTACAGATTACCAGCTAATTTATGCCTATAGTTCCAAGTGATGAAAACACTGAAGCTTGAAGAAAATGTACTTTAATGTTCATTAAGAAGGCTCTTTGCTTCCAAATGCCAGGGACTGAAAGTGATCTAAAAAATTAGAACAAATATTATAGCATCTTCATTAAAATATGTGAAGCTGACATTTTTACTATGAACTTTTATGGTTAATCATAAATCTGCCACTAGAGACTGTGGAATGACCATCTGAATGTATTGTAAAAAGATTTAATGTCCTTAAATATTGATTACTTTACATATAGCAGTCCCTTCCTTTTCTGAAGTTGAAACAAGCATTCTCAGCTATTAAAAATTTCATGTATTTCATAATTAAGAACATAATAACAAATTGAATCTATAGCTTGTTTTTAAAAATATTGCCATTAATGATAAAAGGCAAGGAGATTAATTTTGATCTTTCACTATTTGAACAATTTCAAATTTCCAAATACTCATAAAATTATTTGAAAGGCCTAGGTCTGGGCTAGGACAATGGCCCTAGGACCACAACAGTGGTCATGGGCAAAGTCCTACAGAGGAAATATAATAACTTTTGCTTCTGTTGTCATCCCTGACTCCTTTAGCTACTTGTGGGCATTGATTCAAGGAAACCCCAGCAGTAAAACCTTCAAAGCAAAGAGCTATAAAGGGAAGAATTATAAAGGTACAGACTGCTGCTCCTTCCTTCTAGTTGTAACCAGTGTGTCCCCTTTTGTTTCCCACTCTCTGCTTAGCAAGAAAAGGATTAGGCTATTTACACAAGAATAGCTGGTTTTCTAGGCTAGCTAGTAGACCTTTGTGATGTTAGGGAAATGTGAGTGGTTGATATGCTATATTTTGGTGAAAATCTTCAAGACATCTTCAGTGCTTATATTTACTTATACACTAAAAAAATTGTACCACGGATGCTATGGTGCACTGTAGCTTGCTTTGTAAAAATTAATATATATTATTAACATCACTCCCCCATCACTCATTATTCTTGTACAGTATTCTTTTTAGAATTAAGATTCTATTGCTTGAGTGGCGCTCCACAGTTTATCCAAACAATCCTCTGTTGTTGTTACTAACTTTGTCTGAATTCATTTCTTCACTATTATTGACAATATCACAGCTAAATCTAAGCATAAATTCTTAACTTTTTTTTCAGGATAAATTTACCAAATTCTAGAAGTGGAATTTCATAGTTGATAATGGAGATTTTGAATGATTTCCTGAAGAAAACATTTAGCTCCCAAGAGCAGAAATAAGGAAGAGATATGAGATAATCAGGTGGCCCCTTTCACACTGGGGAAGCTGCTGCTGCTGCTTTTTTTTTTTTTTAATTTGTTTATTTTTAATTAGAGGATAATTGCTTTATAATATTATGTTGGTTTCTGCCATACCTCAACATGAATCAGCCATAGGTATACATGTGTCCCTTCTGTCTTGAGCCTCTCTTCCACCTCTCACCCCATCCTATCCCTCTGTGTTGTCACAGAGCAGCAGGTTTGAGCTTATTTTGGGGGAGCTTCTGACGAGAGTTTCAGTTAGACGGTTTAGAAATATGGAACATATATTTGGCACCTCATACTTAAGCAATTATTTTAGATTAAGGCCAGAAAGACAGAGTGAGGAAATCTGAAAATGGTTCATTTTTTTGGAGCATTTATTATGTGTCGGGCAGTGCTCTAAGCATTTTCTGTGTATTACGTTACTTTATTCCTATGATAATTCTAAGAGGTAGATAAAGAAGGGAGGCAAGAGAAGTTAAATAACTTCCCCGGTGCCCATTTAGAGGACATGGCAGAACACAGAGCCGTTTGTGCTTTGAATCACTGTGCATTGTTGCCTCTGGTCCAAGACATTGGGCTGCTTAAGCAGATACGCTAGGACATTTCCCAAAGAGTCTAAAGTGCATACTACATCTTATTAAAATCTCCTACTTTTCTTTTTCAGAAGTTTGAATTTTTTTTTTCCCAAAGCCACATTCTCTCTTGACAGTAAGTACAGTGACTTTAAACTTAAGTATTTTACTATCTGTCACTAATCATGGATGCCATTTAAAAATTCGATCNCTGATGTTGAAGCTGAAACTTCAATACTTTGGCCACCTGATGTGAAGAACTCAGTTTGAAAAGAAGACTAATTTGAAAAGACCCTGATGCTGGGAAAGACTGAAGGAGGGAGAAGAAGGGGATGACAGAGTATGAGGTGGTTGGATGGCATCACCGACTCAATGGACATGAGTTTGGGTAAATTCCAGGAGTTGGTAATGGACAGGGAGGCTTGGCATGCTGTAGGCCATGGGGTCGCAAAGAGTCGGACACAACTGAGTGACTGAACTGAATTACAAGGTATGGCATCACCTGTTGCCATGGTTTAATTACTAAATTCTGACAGTTGGTTAAATAATTATTTTTGTGTGACCGTACTTGATGAAGATGTTGTTTAATTCTTATTGGATATATTCTTACTGGATATATTCTTTACATTCCAGATAGCTCAGTTCCTTTTACATGCTAATGAGTAGTACAACAAAGCAGTTAAATGAATGGATGCTGGAGCTGAAATGTTCAGGTTCTAATTCCATCTCTTCCATTTATTTACTAGCTGTGTGAAATAGGGAAACTTTCTTAGCTTATCTGTGCCTTAGTTTCTTCTTCTAAATCTTCAAATGTGCATGTCCAGATTTGACTACTCAGAATTATAGATTTGCATTTGAAATTGCCTAGCAGTATCTCAACTTGACTAAAAGGCATCTCAAACTTAACATCATCAGTATAACCTGCCTTGGTCCTTACTCTGCCCTGACCTACAAGTGGCATCACCACTTGCTGTTTGCTCAAAGTCCAAATCTTGGACTTTTCCTTGATTCTTCTTTCCCTCTCATTTTCAGACCTAATCCATCAGTGAATCCCAACCTCTTTACCTCTAAAACATGCTTCAAATCTGCCTGCTTCTTCCGTTTCCACTGTACTGCCTTATCCGTGCCCCCACTGTCATCTCATGTCTGGGCTCCTGTAATAGATTCCTCATTAGTTTCCATTCTTCTACTCTTACTTCTCTAACATCCAGTCTACCTATCACCAAAATGATTTTTTTAAAACCATGAATCATATTACTCATTCTCTTACTCTGAATTTCCCAATAGTTTCTTACACATTTAAGATAAAGATCGAACTCCTTCATCTTACTTTCAAAGTCCTACAAAATTGGTCGTGGTAGTGGTGCTGCTGCTGCTAAGTCGCTCAACTGTGTCCAATCCTGTGCGACCCCATAGACAGCAGCCCACCAGGCTCCTCTGTCCCTGGGATTCTCCAGTAAGAACACTGGAGTGGGTTGCCATTTCCTCCTCCAATACATGCATGCAAGCTAAATTGTTTCAGTCGTGTCCAACTCTGCACGACCCCATAGACAGCAGCCCACCAGGCTCCTCCGTCCACAGGATTCTCCAGGCAAGAACACTGGAGTGGGTTGCGATTTCCCTCTCCAAAATTGGTGCTATAGAGGGTTAAATAGCATCCTACCCCAAATTCATGTCTACTTGGAACCTCAAAATGTGATCTTACTTGGAAATAGGGCTTTGAAGATGTAGTTAAGTTAAAATAAGTCACACTGAAGTAGCAGGGCCCTAAATCCAATGACTGGTGTCCTTATAAGAAGAGGAAAGGGGGCTTCCCTGGTGGTCAGTGGTAAAGAATCTGCCTGCCAATGCAGGAGACATGGGTTCGATCCCCCAGGAAGATCCCACAGGCTGTGGGGCAACTAAGTCTGTGTGCCACAACTATTGAGCCTGAGCTCTGGAACCTGAGAACACAACTACTGAAGCCCGAGGGCTGCAGGGCCCATGCCCTGCAACAAGAGAAGACAGCACAGTGAGAAACCCGTGCACTGCAACTAGAGAGCAGCCTTTGCTCGCCACAACTACCAAAAAGTCTCTGCAGCAATGAAGACCAAGCACAGCCAAAAATAGATAAAGTTTTAAAACGTTTTTAAATCTTTTTAGAAACTTTATTTATTTTTGAGTTGAAGGGTAATTGCTTTGCAGAATTTTGTTGGTTTCTGCCAAACATCAACATGAATCAGCCATAGGTATACCCATATCCTCTCCATCTTGAACCTCTCTCCCTTCTCCCTCCCCACCCCACCCTCCAGGTTGTTACAGAGCCCCCGCCTGAGTTCTCTGAATCATACAGCAAATTCCTAGAGGCCATGTATTTTACATATGGTAACATAAGTTTTCATGTTACTCTCTCCGCATATCTCACCCTCTCCTTCCTACCCCTACCCCATGTCAATGAGTCTGTTCTCTGTGTCTCCATTGCTGCCCTGCAGAAAACTGCATCAGTACCATCTTTCTAGATTCCATATATATGTGTTAGTATATGATAGTTCTCGTTCTGACTTTTCTTCACTCTGTATAATAGGCTCTAGGTTATTAAAAAGAAAAGGAGAGGACACAGAGGCTAGAGATAACGGAGAAGAAAGTCGTGCAAAGACAAGGGCAGAGATTGGAATGATCCAGTTACAAGACAAGGAGCACCTATGATTGCTGAGAGCTAGTGGAAGCTGGGAAGAGGCAAGGAAATATTCTCCCCTAGAGCCTAGGTCCTTTAGCGGATGCAGGTTCTGCTGACACCCTGATTTCAGATTTCTGGCATCCAGAACTGTGAGAGAATATAATTTATGCAGTTTAAGTCACCAAGTTTGTTATCTTGTTAGAGCAGCCTTAGGAAACAAATATAGGTGTATTTATAACTCACTAGCTTCAACTCTATTGCCCTTCCTGTGCCCTCTGCCATCCAGCCACACTGGTCTCCCTGCTGTCCTTGGTGCTGGAACACCAAACTTGTTCCCGCCTCAGGGCTTGTCACTAGTTACTTCTTCTCCTTAGGTTGCTATGATATTTGCCCAGTGGTGCTAGTGTTAAAGAACCCACCTGCCAATGCAGGAGACATAGAGGACATGAGTTCGATACCTGGGTCAGGAAGATCCCCTGGAGAAGGAAATGGCAACCCACTCCAGTATTCTTGCCTGGAGAATCCCATGGACAGAGGAGCCTGGCAGTCTACAGTCCACAGGGTCACAAGGAGTCGGACACGACTGAAGAAACTTAGCACGCATGTACATTCTTGTCATTCGTTGGCAGCTTGGATGTCACTGTCAGATTGCTTCCTCAACCACTCATTCTAAAGTAACCTTCCAAGCACTATCACATTACCCTACTTTAATTGTCTGCTTTGTGCTTAGTATAATTTGATGATTCTTATTCAGTTAAATATTTATAGAGTTTGTTTCTACCTTCTCAATACACACACACTCACACACACACCACACCCATGTGTGCACAAAACCACAATGTCTAATATATAGCCACTAGCTAATATGGCTACTTGCTGCTGGCAGCAGCAGCCAATATGGCTACTTAAATATACATTTAAAGTTAAATTTAAAAATTCAGTTTTCAAATTGCATTAGTCATATTTCAAATTCTCAATAGCTACATGTAGCTAGTGGCTAACATATTGGATAGTAGGAATATAGAACATTTTTATCATTGCAGAAAGTTCTATTATGCTACTCCAGGAAAAGAGGAATCTCGTATCCCTACTCCTTTTTTTAAAAAAACAGGTTTTCCTTCTTCTTAAATTACAAAATTTTTATTTAGGTGTAGTGTCAATATATTAGTTTCATGTATACAACATAAGGATTCTAAATTTTTATAAATTATATTCAATTTTAAGTTATTATAAAATATTGGTTAGTTTCCCTGTATTGTACAATATATTCTTTTATCTTATTATTTTATACATAGCAGTTTGTGCTTCTTAATCCCCTGTCCCTTTCTTACCTCTTCCTTCTTTCCTCTCCCCACTGGTAACCACTAGTTTGTCCTCTGTGTCTGTAAGTCTGTTTCTGTCTTCACTTTATTTTTTAGATTCCACAAATAAGTGATAACGTGCAGTACTTGTCTTTTTCTGTGCCATCATTTCACTAAGAATAATGTCCTCCAGGTCCATTTATGTTGTTGTAACTGGCAAAATTCCATTCTTTTTATAGTTTGCGTAGTATTCCATTGTGTGTATATCTATGTGTAAATATCTCACATCTTTATCCATTCATCTATTGATGGACACTTAGGTTGCTTTCATATCTTTGATATCGTAAATAATGCTGCTGTGAATATTGGTGTGCCTAAAGGTTTTTGAATTAGTGTTTTTGTTTTCTTTGGATATATCCAGGAATGGAATTGCTGGATCATATAGTAATTCTATTTTATTTTTTTGAGGAAAATTCATACTGTTTTACATAGTGGCTGCACCAATTTGTATGCCCAGCAAAATAGTATATGAGTTCTTTTTTTGTGACATTCTTGCCTATACTTGTTATTTGTGGCCTCTTTTTTTTTTTTTTTAATGATAGCATAGCCATTCTGAGGTGTGAGGTATCTCATTGCTGTTTAAATTTACATTTCTCTGATAATTATCAGTGTTGAGCATCTTTTCATGTGTCTGTTGGCCATCTGTGTATCTTCTTTGGAAAAATATCTATTCAGGTCTTCTGTTCATTTACTTTTTTCTGCCCATTTTATAATCAAGTTGTTTGGCTTTTTTATATTGAGTTGTATGAGTTGTTTATATATTTTGGNATTTCTCTGATAATTATCAGTGTTGAGCATCTTTTCATGTGTCTGTTGGCCATCTGTGTATCTTCTTTGGAAAAATATCTATTCAGGTCTTCTGTTCATTTACTTTTTTCTGCCCATTTTATAATCAAGTTGTTTGGCTTTTTTATATTGAGTTGTATGAGTTGTTTATATATTTTGGATTTTAATCCCTTACCATCATAACATCTGCAAATATTTTCTCCCATTCAGCAGGTTGTCTTTTCATTTTGTTGATGGTTTCCTTTGCTGTGTGAAAGATTTTAAGTTTAATTAAGTCCCATTTGTTTATTTTTTACTTTTGTTTCTTTTTCCTTAGGCTGAGACAGTGCCAAAAAGCATACTGGCATGGTTTATGTCAAAGAGTGTGCTGCCTGTGTTTTCTTCTAGTAGTTTTGTGGCACCATGTCTTAATCTTAGGTATTTAACACATTCTGAGTTTATTTTTACATATGGTGTGAGAAAATGTTCTGATTTCATTTTTTTACAAGTAGCTGTCCAGTTTTCCCAGCACCACTTATTGAAAAGTCTGTCTTTTCCCACTGTATATTTTTGTCTTTTCTGTTGTAAATTAACTGACTATAGGTGCATAGGTTTATTTCTAGGCTCTTTTCTGTTCAATTAATCTATGTGTCTATTTTTGGGCCAGTACCATACGGTTTTGACTAATGTAGCTTTGTAGTCTAGCCTGAAATCAGAAAGTGACACATTCAGCTCTGTTCTTCCTTCTTGAGATTGCTTTGATCCCCAGTATGTTGAATTTGTGCGCATAGTAAATGCCAAGTATTTTTTGAATGAATGAATTACTTTCAAGAAAAATATTGCTGATCTTTGTCAATGAGTTTTGTAAAAATAAATGACAGCGTCACTGCTATTGGAGAGCAATATGGCTTTCTGGAGGAAAATAACTTGCATCCTCTTAGACTTTTCCAATTGGCATGTAGCCTTTCTATAACCACATCTGCCATTGATTATTGTTTTGGTTTGTTTATTTACTTAATAAAATCAAAAATAGATCTGGTTTTAAAGATTTCAACAATTTCTCTTATCTTGAGTTGTGGCCTCTTTGGCTTATAGATAAAAACTTTTAGTAGAGATTCGTTGAGAAGTGGAAGGAGGGCAGATGGAGGTTTGAGTTGAATACTATCTTCTGTGCAGTATAGTGTGTGCTCCAGATGTCTCAAAAAAACAGTGCTGTCAATCTCACATCTTTAGTAATAACGTCTCTGAGCTTTGATTAATGTGGGTGTGAAATATGTCTAATGTAGCAGCATGTGTCTGAAACATTCTGAGATAAGTCAAAAAGTACTTTTAATTTTAAAAATGAATTTTAAATAGGCTAAGATGGAATTTTATTTAATGTAACCAGTATGATACTAGATTACTGCATTCGAAGAAAAAGTTTCTCCAGTGTTTCAGTGGTAAAGAATCTGCCTGCAATGAGCAGATGCAGGACAAGCAGGTTCCATCCCTGGGTTGGGAAGATCCTCTGGAAGAGGGCATGGCAACCCACTCCAGGATTCTTGCCTGGAGACTCCCATGGACAGAGGAGCCTTGTGGGCTATAGTCCACAGGGTCACAGAGAGTCAGTTACAACTGAAGCCACTGAGCATGCACGCATGATACTTTGCCTAACGTTAAAAAAAAAAAAAAAAAACAAGGTTGATTTTTCTACTCCATCTCATTCCTCTATTTTAATACTCAGATATCTATCAAACTTCTTACAAGGAAGCTCATTGATTAGCTACTGGAAAATTATTGTTGCTTGTGTCTTCAGTTACTTACTCATATCCAGCTCTTTTGTGACCCCATGGACTGCAGCCTGCCAGGCTCCTCTGTCCATGGGATTTCCCAGGCAAGGAGAGTGGAGGCGGTTGCCATTCCTTCTCCAGGGGATCTTCCTGACCCAGGGATCCAACCCACACCTCCTGCCTCTAGTACACTGAAGGCAGATTCCTTACCCACTGAGCCGACGGAGAAGTATTACTTTAGGAGCACATGTGATTGAAAAGCTAGAGGCGAATAAGAAATCTGAAGGCCAGTTGAAAGCAGGTAAACTTGAATGTTTATTAAAACAGACCCATTTCCTATTACAAAACTGACACAGAGTGGGCTCCCAGCACTATGGAAAGAAGCAGTCATAACTTGGTCTGAAGCAGTATGCGTACGCTCCATGCACAATTACCTAATTAGAATATAGTATTTCCCAAACATAAACTTTATGGTTTTAGAATCATTGCTGGTGTTTTTACATGCAACTGAAATGGAGGAGCATAGAGAGAACTAGATAGGAGTTCTTTGCTGTAAAATAGAATAAAGAAGTGTGTATAAAAAAGAGGCAGTGAGGAGAGAGAGGAAGGAAAAAAAATTAAAATTGATGGGAATATGCTGATTTCAGAAATCAAAAAACTGAATATTAAAAGGATTCAGAAAGTTGTATCCAGGCTCTAGACCAGATGATCTTCTCTTTTAACTCTCCAACACAGAGGGACTTTGCAGCATTTCTGTGTTGTGTTCAATGCCCATGAGCCCATGCCCTAGTGATAAAGCTTTTCTGTTAGAAGTGAGAATAGCTTATTCCCACTGGCATTCTGTGAAAGACAACAAAGGAACATGAGGGCTACAGCACAATGATTTTTGGAACCTTGATGAGTAGTGCTGTGGTTAAAGTGACCCAATTTCAGATCCACTGATGTATGAAAGAGGGAAGTCCTATGGCCATTGACAAAAACGATGAAAAAATAAGAGCGTGCTGTTTGGGTGTCCCTCTACACAGTCTACCTTTTCCAGAAAGCAAGCCTCCTCTATTAGAGTCAATATTTATTCTTGGAAATCCCCTTATTTTCTTTTTCTTTGTGTGTTTTCTGCCATGAATGGAGAAGAGGAGAAGACAGTGAGGAAAGAAGAGCCAGGAAGGAAAGGATGGGAAAAATAAGAGACAAAGTAGGGCAGTAAGGAACATTTTTGTGGATTCCAGATAGGCCTGGAATTGATTCCTCATGGCCCTTCTTATAAAAGGGTATAGGGTTAATATATATTTAGACAACTATATTAGATAAATAGGTAGGTAGATAGCTACATAGGTTGAAGCATAACTTATAAAAAAGGTACTCTCCATAATAACTGAATGCCAGCCTTGCCTGTGTGCAACCCAAGAACTCTTTTTCTTTCCCCTTTGACAAGTGGGTCTGGATTTAAAAAAAAGACCTGGTTTCTGGCAGAGAAGGAGGTTTGTCGGTTGGAAATACATAGAGAGAGGGGAAACAACAGAGGAAAGACAGAAGGCAAATTCTTCTGCTAGGGGGTTGCCCGGGAGTTTCCTAAGATGCTCCAGGCAATTGCAGAACTGAGCTTGTGTCTTGAATTCCCCCTACAGCTCCTCTTCTAGACTTGAAAAGAACACGCATTTTCTCTCTACTCGTTTTCTTCTTTATCACTGCTTCTCCCTTCTTTCCAAACTCTCTTCAGTCATCTTGAAGAGAGGGCAGTTGCTGTGGCCACTTTCATTTTGATTCTTAGACTTCCAACTTTTCATCCCATGAAAAGATTTGAGGACTCTTTGGGAGTCATGATCCCATTTCACCTTGGCCAGGTACTCACCCATGCCTGGATACTGAAAGAAGAAAAGGATTAATGGCATTATTTTGCTAACTTTGTTTTAGCTCAACCCTGAACCAAAAGATAGTTAGAAACACCATAAAAAAAAATATAAATTGGACATATAAACAACCGCTCTCTCTTTTTGAGAAAATCTTTGCATGACAAATCTCAAATTGGACAAAGTAGAATCAACACTTGACATTGCATGAGCCATCTGTCATGGCAGGTTCAGTAAATCAAAGAGCAGATCTAAAATCTCTCTGTGATATGCTATTCTACAAATGATAAAAACAAAATCTGTGATTTGGGCCTTGCAGAAATCGGAAATATGGGATCAGAAAAAGCCAATCTCCTGATGGTCTAGTTGCTGAGCCCTAAAATCTAGTCAGTATGCCAGGACTAGACCAATCTCCCTTAAACCTCTTTTATCACATGATTTCCTTACTCTAGAAATTTCATCCTATCCCTATTTCAAGTATTTTCTTTCTTTTTACACACTTTCTCCTAGATTGACCTTCTTGAAAAATTTAAATTAGGCTTTCAAAGTCCACCTCTGGTTTCCCATCATCTATCTATAATACCTCTGGCTTCAGTAAAAGCAGATGCCTGCAAATCCACCATAATCAGCTTCTGTTCCTTGCCTCTGTGGGGTTTATCCCTTTCCTCTGAAATGTGCTGCTTTCTATCCAGCTTCACCTGCTCCAAACACTTCAACATCTTGGCGCAGTTCAGTCCTCTAACTTCAATGCAGCCATCCTTGAATGTACCAAAACTGATTTCTCTCTCCTCAAACTTTGTACAGCTCTTAACAGACAGCAGTCTAGTATTTGATTTTATTCACTTATTCAGTCTTGAATAACGTAACATGTGAAAGAGACTTAGTTTAAAATAACAGTGTCTGCATATAGTTGTTGTTATTCACTGCACATTCAATTGTGTCTGACTCTTTGTGACCCCACAGATTATAGCCCACCAGGCTCCTCTGTTCATGGAATTTCCCAGGCAAGTATATTGGAATGGGTTGCCATTTTCTTCTCCAGGGGATCTTCCAGACTCAGGGATAGAACAGATGTCTCCTGGGTTTCTTGTTGTTTAGTAGTCACCTGATATATATTCATTTATTTCCTTCTTCATTATTGTTGCATATTAATTGTTTTCTTCCTAACAAGGCTGGCAGGTCATTTAGAAAATGATCATTTTATTTCCTCTTCCCTCACAGGGCAGCATCTTGAAGAGCACTCATTAGATAATCAATAGATACTGACTGACTGAATGATTGATCGACTAATGCACTTTGCATTTGAATTCTCACTACAGAAGCCCTTGAGGATGTGCTGGTTTTCCTCCAAGTGATCTAAAATTGACCTCTACTGCATGGTGGAAAGTTCACTGTTTTTTTTGCAGATGAGAAAGTTGAAATATGGAGAGAATTTAAATATTCCCAAAGTCAAAAAGGACACCAGTGACAGCTACAAGGTAGAACTAGAAGCCAGGCATTCTGACTGCTAGTCAATTGAATTTGGAGTCATTGAACTATACTTTTTTTTTTCTGACCTGAGTAGCTTTTATCCACCTGTTAATCTCTGATGTATAAGCTTTAGCACATTGCAACGTGACTCTGCTTTTTTTTTTTTTGCTATGTTTATTTTTGAGTGACTCTTATAGGTAAAAATGTACTTAATTATCATTTTGGTTGCTTAAATTTTTTAAATTAAGGTATAATTGACATATAGTATTATATTAGTTTCAGGTGTACAACAGAATGACTCAGTATTTGCGTATATTATGAAAAGATCACCACAATAAGTCTAGTTAACATTTGCCACTATACATAGATCGAATTTTTTTCTTATGATGAGGACTCCTAATGTCTACATGGTAGTTGCTTTTTGTTTCTTTTTGGCCTCAGGAAGTGTGATCAGGAACTGTGCCTCACATGCCCTTACTTACATTTTTGGTGTCTGGCACAGTACCTGATATTTAATAGATGCTTAATAAAATTTGTCAAGTGGATTATATTATCAATAAAATTATCTTCTTAGAGTACTGAACAATTAACCTACCTTGTCCCTGTTTATAGCATTGAGCAGAGTTAAACTTATAGTCTTATTTATAGCAATTCATGGAGTCGCAAAGAGTTGGACACAACTGAGCGACTTAACTGAATTCTTAATACTGAATTATATTTGCTGTGCCTAGTTATTGTCATCTAGAGATTACACAAGAAATTGAACTATCATTTCATTAACCTTAGTTTGATTCTTAAACTATAGGCTAGCCTGGGCTTTAATTTCCTATCCACAAGTAATAATATAACACTTATATATTTAAGAAAAGAATAACTTCTTCCAATTGAAATAAGAGGTAATTAAAGGAGACAGAATTACTGGCTCCAAGTTAGCAGAAAGCATTTTATCACTGACTCATCTGAGTCGTATGGATTTCATAACTGATGATTAGCTTCTCTTAATCAGTTGAACATGCATTTAAGGAACAAATGTATTAGTTCCTTGAATAATTAACAGAACATTAAGCACCATCCCTTTGAGTTGAGAAAACTGTTTTGATTAGCAGCAAATATGAACAATTTAACATTAAGATATTAAACACTATCTCAAATTATCATTAATCTGTTTTTTCAAAATGCTGAGGAGGTGTTTGTAGCTAGCTCAATGACCAATGTTTTCAGTTTCTAAAGCACTTTCATTTCTCCAGCTGGGATTAAATTGAATATACCTTTTCCACAAAATGCGTAGAGTGCCAGTACTTTCCTTGGTCTTCTGTTCATCCCCCTTGATGTGGTTGTCCCCAGCCCCTCCTGTCCATTTCGCTATTGTGGACAAAGAGCAAAAGAGACAATCCTCTGTGACTTTGTAATTGGGTTTTTGTTTCTTGTTTTCTTAACCGTCCTTCCAAACCAGTGAGAGTTTGGAAACTAGGGGAAAAATTACTTTCTCACCAAAGGTTGCTGCTACAGTTCAATCAATAAAGATCTTAAGTATAAATATATATACCTTTTCCACAGAGGATAAGAGTATAATATACTATATAAATAATAACCAACATTACTATGTGATCAGCTCTTAGTTTGTACTTTCTATTTAGTGAAATGTTAAACAACACAGTTCTGGGGCACATAACTAGGAAAATAATTAAAATTAAATTTATACAAATCATTTAAAAATAATTGGTGAGGAACTAGAGAAAGATTGGCATGAATGTTAAAATGTGGGGCTGCTATGCCCTTTTCAGTTGTGTCCAACTCTTTGTGACCCCATAGACTGTAGCTCATGTGGGATTTTCCCAGCAAGAATACTGGCGTGGTTTGCCACTTCCTCCTCCAGGGGATCTTCCGGACTCAAAGACTGAACCTGCATCTCCTGCGTTTGCAGGCAGATTCCTTACCACTGAGCCACTTAGAAAGCCCTAAAATGGAGAAAGTGGTTATTAAAGATGTCAGAATCTATAAAGGAAATAATTGATGAGCCAGGAGAAATCACAGCATTGAGCAATGCAGAAATATGCAAGAGTAGACGTGAACAAGACGTTAGACAAAGATGTGAAAGGCTCTGCCTGCTAAAGCCATGTTGAAGAGAATATTCCAGTGGGGAAAAACAACAGGGAAACAGATCTTACAATCCACAGGAGGTCAGCAAAGTTGTTTAAAGATGTGCTATGTCAGTAGTCATAAAAATTGTGCTAAATTACACAACATATAATTAAAGCTAAACATTCAGAATATTAAGGCTCTGTCACCCTTAGACAGATGGTGGTTGATTCTGATTACACCTTGGGCACTGAGGACCTGATTAGTTTTTTCAAGAAGGTGCGCAGGCGTCAGTCAATTCTGGAGTCAGTGCTGGGCAGGACACTTTACTGGAGACACTCTAATACTTGAAACTGATGAGGCCTGAGGCAAGTTTCAAACGCAATTTGCAGAAGTTTAGAAATTTAGTGAACATGCAGGAAATTCAGTTTAGGGAACATGCAGGAAATTCAGTTTAGGCCTGTTTCTGAAAGTCTATAAGTGCTACATGCTTGCCTTTTTAACACAACTCAAATTGCAGTCCCAGTAAAGATTAGTTTTACAGAGGACCATTTTGTAAGCTCCAGTCAATAGGATTGTTGTTTAGTCGCTCAGTCATGTCTGACTCTTCTGCAACCCCATGGACTGTAGTCCACCAGGCTCCTCTGCCCATTGGATTTCCCAGGCAAGAATACTGGAGTGGGTTGCCATTTCCTTCCCTAGAAGATCTTCCCAACTCAAGGACTGAACTCACATCTCTTGTTTGGCAAGCAGATTCCCTACTCCTGAGCCACCAGGGAAGCCCAATCAATAAGATACTGAACATCTAATCTAAAGTGATCATTTTATTTTAATATTATTACATTCTTGTCGGGAGCGGCTCTGAGAGAAAATCCACCCGCGACAAAGTTCCGGGCTGAGGTGACCCGGCCCAAAGAGGCCAGGCCATCCGGATGCACTCGAGGACCTCGACCAGTGGCATGACCCCTCACTTTGCATCGCTTTTCTTCTTGGTACTGATTGTTCTGATTTTCCTAGTACAGCCTCAATGAAATCTTAAACTGCTGCTAANCCCCCGCACATTCTATTGGTTCACTAAGAGATGCTTGGCTGTGATGATGTTATATTACCTAAATGGTAATTGCTAAGAAACAGACAAATAGCACAAGTTCCACTAGGGCTTGTGTGTGTGTGTGCTAAGTCACTTCAGTCGTGTTTGACTCTTTGTGACCCGATGGACTGTAGCCCGCCAGGCTCCTCTGTCCATGGGATTCTCCAGGTAAGAATACTGGAGTGGGTTGTTGTGCCTACCTCCAGGGGATCTTCCTGACCAGGGATCAAACCTGTGTCTCTTACGTCTCCTGAATTGACAGGCGGGTTCTTCACCACTAGTGCCACCTGGGAAGCCTCAGGTTCCACTAGACAGCTTCTCAAATAGTGCTTGTAAGTGCCTAGCTAGCAAGTTGATAATACAGATTCCTAGGATCATCCTCATTGATTCTGATTCAGTTAGTTTGGGGTAGGACCTGAGACTGCACTTTTAACGCATACAGATAGGAGATCCATGAGCCATCCTTTGAGAATCACACACAAGCCAAGAGTTCCCTGAGGGGAACGACCATTATTTATTTTTTATAGAAGTTTCAGTACTTAGTTTCATCATGCTTGGCAATGGTTAAATAATTCATTGGGTCAATTAATAAATAAGTGGATGATTATTTTTCACTCTGCCTTACTGTCACTTAATATCAAAGTATTTTCAAGTTTCACTATGTTTGCCTAGAAGTTCTAGTCTTAAATTCTTCATCCTAAATAGCAGGATCATGCCTCATAATTGGGGTTTCTATACATTCATTCATTCAACACTCAAAATATATTCACTGAGCTCACACTATATACCAAGGACTCTTCTAACACTTGGGATATGTCAATGAGATAGACAGAGACCAATCCCTCAGGGAGCTTACATTCTGGAAGTTTTCATGTATCCTGTTTCTAACTCCAAGATTTTAAAATTATTTTCTGGGAATATAATTATGTGCTATAAGTTCTTCACACCAAAGAATTTCTTACAGAGTCTTGAATTAAGTAAAACATCCATTTTGGCAACTTTCAAAGCTCACTGAGTAGAAGAGAGATTGGCTTAAAGCACCAGAGAATTTTATTTTTGCATATAAATATTTGTGTGTGTAAAGGGGTGTGTGGTTAATTATAAGCGACAGGAGGAGAATGACAGATGCTTAGATCCTCTGTCCCCACCGAGGGACAGACCTTGCTTGTTGGAGTGTAGTGGCACATCGTGTGGTCTGTGTACTGAATCACTGATTTAAATATTGCAGCAGCTGGAGTGCAAAGTACATCAGCAGATACTACAGGAGGAGGAGCGTGTGTGTCTTGAATACAGAGTAAGAACGGAATAGGTTTGCTCAGTCACACTGAGCAAGGCTGTGGATGGCCCCTTTTTTTTTCCTCTTCAATATTTCAGTTTCAAAAGAGAGTTGGAGAAGGGCAAGAGGACTGTCCAGGGACACAGACAGATAACTAACTAGAGATCCTGGTGTTTTTTCCTGAATCCTAAGTATCTATTCTCCGAAGAGACCAAAGTTCTCACCCTACCAGGAAAAAACTATTCAGGGAATTCATCTCCATAATGAAAGCAAAGTAGGGACAAGTATAGTCCCTACTTCAGTGCTCGTGGGAAAATAAGGACACACTAGTTTTCTTTGGGAACTTCCATTTTATTGCCTCTATTCATGATCTAATATGAAGTTCAAAATCCTTTTCTCAATTTTTCTTTAATAAATAATGTCAATAAAGTCTTGCACAGACCACACCTGACCTCATTTGCTGCTGCTGCTGCTGCTAAGTCGCTTCAGTTGTGTCTGACTCTGTGCAACGCCATAGATGGCAGCCCACCGNAATATTTCAGTTTCAAAAGAGAGTTGGAGAAGGGCAAGAGGACTGTCCAGGGACACAGACAGATAACTAACTAGAGATCCTGGTGTTTTTTCCTGAATCCTAAGTATCTATTCTCCGAAGAGACCAAAGTTCTCACCCTACCAGGAAAAAACTATTCAGGGAATTCATCTCCATAATGAAAGCAAAGTAGGGACAAGTATAGTCCCTACTTCAGTGCTCGTGGGAAAATAAGGACACACTAGTTTTCTTTGGGAACTTCCATTTTATTGCCTCTATTCATGATCTAATATGAAGTTCAAAATCCTTTTCTCAATTTTTCTTTAATAAATAATGTCAATAAAGTCTTGCACAGACCACACCTGACCTCATTTGCTGCTGCTGCTGCTGCTAAGTCGCTTCAGTTGTGTCTGACTCTGTGCAACGCCATAGATGGCAGCCCACCGGCTCCCCTGTCCCTGGGATTCTCCAGGCAAGGACACTGGAGTGGATTGCCATTTCCTTCTCCAATGCATGAAAGTGAAAATTGAAAGTGAAGTTGCTCAGTTGTGTCGAACTCTTAGCGACCCCATGGACTGTAGCCCACCAGGTTCCTCCACCCATGGGATTTTTCCAGGCAAGAGTGCTGGAGTGGGGTGCCGTTGCCTTCTCTGTGACCTCCTTTACTATTCCCTAATTGATAGACTAGGGAACTGAGGTGAAGGGAATTCAAATGATGTTACAAAAAGATACCACCATTTAGTAAGTAGTAGAATGAAGAGGTTCTCCCACTACAAAATCTGTTTCCACCATCAGGCTGCCTCTTCTTACTCTTATACCTTTTTTTGTAGTTGTTGTCTCTCTTTTCCCTTTACAATTCCCCACATTATAAATGACAGGAATGCTGGAGGACTGAGTTATTGTGGGTGGGAGGTGAAGAAAATGGTTAACACTGATGTATAGGACTTTCTTACTTACAGATAAGGCGTTGAAAAAGAGTAGGAAAAATAAAGAACAGCTTTAGAAGGAATATGAATTCAAAGAATAAATGAACAGCTACATTCCATACTTAAAAATTGTTGCTGTTCAGTCGTTAAGTGGTATCTGACTCTTTGCAACCCCATGGACTGCAGCATGCCAGGCTCCTCTGTCTTTTTCTGTCTCCTGGAGTTTGGTCAAATTCATGTCCCTTGAACCGGTGATGCTGTCTTAACTGGAAATAGCTAAAAATGTTGACTCTTTTTCTCAGTTTTCTGGATCTTTATCCTATCATCTACATTAAAGATTTCCCATCATCTGGCGAACTTCTTGGGGAAATGACCTAACTAAAAACATCCTCCAAAAGTTCCATGATATGACAAGAAGAGATGCCTTATTCTCAGCCTGAAAATGTCAATGATGGTCATCAGAAATTATGACCCAGGGTCATTTAATGCATTCATTCTTTGTTAGTCTGAGTCACAGCTCATCATCCATGTTGATGCCAGTTGCTTTGGTAGTGTTCATGTGGCAACAGCAGGGACCAGTGAGTTGGATCCCATTCTGCCTCATGCCTCATCAACCAGATGGTTGGCTGAATCAAAGCCAGTAATGCTGATGTCAGAGGCGAGAGAACACAGCTGGATTTTCAAGTTCAAGGGGAAAGAGAGAATCTGTAATGCTAAAGGTTTGGAAGGAAATTGCCTTTGGACTAGTAGGTAGAGCCAACTACAACTGATGGAGCTTTTTAACGTTAAGTCCTGCAGCAAAATTTCTCTGTAATTTCTTTTGTGGGCATGGTAGCATCCGAATCTTTTTTATTTCACACCTGCTAACAGGCCTATTGGTGCCAGTTAGCTGTCACTAGATCCAGAGGAAATGTTCGCACTGACACACTTGACTCCTACCAACTCCTGGATCATATTGTCCCAGGGATTTCTGGTGACTAGCTTGAGACCAAAAAGTGCAAGAATGGAAAACACCTTAGAGCACCAGCTTCTAGGAACTTGTTGATGAAGACTTTATTTTCACGAGTATACGTCAGTGTAATTTCACATTTTGACTAAGATGTAAGAAAGGTAATTCATGCTTTGTTTCCCACCTTGGTCACGTTAGGGCTAGCATGTGTCCAGGCTAGGTTGCCTCAGTCATGTCTGACTCTTTGCAGCCCTATGGACTGTAGCCCACCAGGCTCCTCTGTCCATGGTGATTCTCCAGGCAAGAACACTGGAATGGGTTGCAATGCCCTCCTCCATGGGGTCTGCCAGCAGAAAATCTAATTGTAGCCACATAGGGCAAGGGAAAGGGGACAGGATTTATACGATGGAGGAAACTTGGGAAAAGGCCTTCGGTTTTTATTCTATCATAGTTGCTGCTAAGATGTTCATGGCCCAAGCCTATCTGGTCCATTTGAATCTGAACATTCCCTTATACCAAACTTGATCACAGCTCCAAAGACCATGATACCTGGTACCCACGTGTTGCCACATCAGAGGCCTGACCATTGCCGGGCCACTGCATAGGAGTAAAGGCCAAGTCTTCCATCTACAGCTGAAACACACAACAGCTCTCTCTGCTCTCCAAAAGCCTTCCACTCTACAGGAACCCTTCTCTTTCTCCAGAATTCAGGACATTAATTCCCCTTTTCCAAGCAACAGCCTCTTCTCAGAGATCTGGGTGTGAGAGGGTATTGCTTTCAAGATCTCTTCTGAATCACAAAGAAGTGACTAAACGAATGCCCACAAAGCAAGGGAGACTTGGAGGGGAGGTAGGAAGAGGAACATTTCCCTTTCATTCTTTGTATTCTCCTATTGAGCAAGAACAAGGTAAAATTTATATCTCAGTAAATCATCCTGCCACAGAGATGAAGGTGACTTGTATATTATTGAAGTTAGTGAAGCTTCGCGGGATATACACACGATGACTGAATCAAGTTTGGGAAGTAGGACCAGAGAATGACTGAGCAATGATCTACAAATAAGTGTTTAATCCTAGAAAACTCAAGCAATGCTTTACTGGGACAGCAACTGTGGCATTTGGTATCAGAAGAGTAACATATCCAGGGAAGGAAAGCTATTCAATCCTAAATGTTCAGGAACAATACATAATATTGAATATTTCTATTGCCAGGAGTTCCCACATATGTGTGCTTAAGAAGATGAACCCTACGTGTTACGGCAAAAGAAAAGTTCCTCCCACACTTGCTATAGCAAAAGGGTGCTATGGATTTCAACTTCTAGGAATTAACCTATGTAAATGACTTCTGGGTAAGCAGGGAAATTTTTTTTTTTTTTTTTTTCCAAAAAGCACTCAGTTCAGAAGTTTCTCTTTTCTTGCAAACATTCTTGGTGATTTATACAACTGTTCCCACTGAAGAGTGCAGAAAGAAGGAATTTTGTAGCAGAACATGAATTGGAGGCAAGAGATGTCCCCTGAAGTTGTAATGATTGCACAGAAGCAGAGTGAAAAGATCAGCTGAGCCAAGACAAGCCCATTTATTTTAGCTTTAACCATACACTGATGAGATAGCGTTAACAGTATCACAGCTGCCTGGTTCTTATTATTGTCAATCATTTGTAAGTAATAACTACTACATGCGTGTTGTATTTGAAATAGATTACAATAAATTTTTTTAAAATGTGTTAGACAGTTATAATTTTGCAAAGAGGCTACAATAGATAGCAAATTGGCCACAAATTTGTTTCTTCTCTGTAATCACACCTCTGATGGTATCTTCTTTCTCTGACTCTGAGCTCACCGTATAGCTTGTACTGGTAAAGGGGAAAATCGAGAATCTGACTGAGGCAGAGACTTGAATAATACTTGAGCAACGGAACTGGTACTGTTGCTGCTCTCAGAACCTTGTACAGTCCTATGAAGAGGCTACCATGTGGGAGGGTCAGGGATATGTGGTTCGTTTACCCCAGCATCAGAGCCAAGAAGGAGCTGAACTCCAGATGGAGAGCTAACTAGTTCATTGGCGACTGACTATAGGTGCATCAGTCAGTCACACTGAGACTGCGCCACTCAGAAAAGCAAAGTTAGAGTTGCGACCTACCCAATACAAACAAAAGCGAAAACAAACAAAAGGGGCCTAATCAAGCTTACAAGCTCTCATATAGCAAATAAAATAGAAGAATACATGTCTGCCCAGTCATGTCTGACTCTTTGTGACTCTATGGACTGTAGCCTGCCAGGCTCCTCTGTCCACGGAACTTTCCAAGCAAGAATACCGGAGTGGGTTGCCATTTCCTGCTCCAGGGGATCTTCATGACATGGGGATTGAACCTGTGTCTCTTGTATTCCATTCACTGACAGACAGATTCTTTACCACTCTGACACCTAGGAAGCCTGTTTGTATANCTTATGGACTGTAGCCTGCCAGGCTCCTCTGTCCATGGAACTTTCCAAGCAAGAATACCGGAGTGGGTTGCCATTTCCTGCTCCAGGGGATCTTCATGACATGGGGATTGAACCTGTGTCTCTTGTATTCCATTCACTGACAGACAGATTCTTTACCACTCTGACACCTAGGAAGCCTGTTTGTATAGCAAAGGAAATCATTAAGAAAATGAAAAAGCAGTCTATGGGCTGGGAGAAAATATTTGCAAATAATGTGACCCAAAAGGGCTTAACCTCCAAAATATACAAACATTTCCTACAACTCAATAATAACAAAACAACCCAGTTGAAAATAGGCAGAACACCTAAATAGACATTTCTCCAAAGAAGATATGCATGCAGCCAACAGGCACAGGAAAATGTGCGTGACATCACAATTATTACAGAACTGAAAGTAAACACTACAATAAGGCACCAGTTCACATCAAGATGGCCATCATAAAAAGGCTACAAATAACAAGTGCTAGAAAGGACGTGGAGAAAAGAAACCCTTCCACACTGTCGGTGGGAATGTAAATTGGTACAGCCACTATGGAAAACAGCATGGAGGGTCCTCAAAAAACAAAAATAGAACTGTCATATGACCCAGTAATCCCACTCCTGGGCATATATCTAGATAAAACTATAATTAAAAAAAGATACAGGCACCCTTACATTCATAGCAGAACTATTCACAATAGTCAAGATGTGGAAACAAATGTCCATCCACAGGTGAGCGGCTAAAGAAGATGTGGAATACTAGTCAGCCATAAAAATGAAATAATGCCATTTATGGCAATGTGGTTGGACCTAGAGATTATTATACTAAGAAACAAGAAGTCAGAAACAGAAAGACAAATACCACATGATATCACTTATATGCAGAATCACCACCAACTCAATGGACATGGGTTTGGGTGGACTCTGGGAGTTGATGATAGACAGGGAGGCCTGGCGTGCTGCAGTTCATGGGGTTGCAGAGTTGGACAGGACTGAGCAACTGAACTGAACTGAAAAAATGATACGAATGAACTTATTTACAAACCAGGAACAGACTTACAGACATAGAAAACAGACTTGTGGTTGCCAAGGGGGAACCAGGTGGTAAGGGCTAGCTTGGGAGTTTGGGATTAGCCATTGCAAGTTATCATATATAGAATGGATAAACAACAAGGACCTACTGCATAGTACAGGGAAATAAAGTAAATATTCTGTGATAAACCATANAACTTGGGCAAACTCCAGGAGATGGTGAGGGACAGGGAAGCCTGGCATGCTGCAGTTCATGGGGTTGCAAAGAGTCAGACATGACTTGGTGACTGAACAATAATAACATAGCATCTTATGCACATATGGCTCATTTAAGGTTCACAACAACACTATAAAGTAGGTAGCGTTATCACTCTCATTTACAGATGGGGAAGCAGAGGCAGTGAAGGAATGGGAACAACATGGACCGGTCTCATTCAGTTTATAAATGGCAGCACTGACATTGAGGCAATGTGATTACAGAGGCTATGCACTGAGCTGTTATGTATGATTAAACATTAACTTATATTCTAGCTAATTGTTTATTAAACCCACACAACAAATACCTCTCTTCAAAAGGCAGTTCAGTTATTTTCAATTAATATTTTTATTTATCTCTAAAGTGTTTCACATTAAAAATAATTCAGGAAACTTCTGGTTACGATAGAGTAACAAAGACCATATTCATTCACCTTCTTTAAACAACTATAAAACTGGACAAAATGAATCGATGGGTTTTAGACTTTGGACAACAAGTAGCACTGGGCAGTGACTCCTGAAACCAGGGAAACAAATGAGATGAGTCCTATGACAGCTTTTTATTGGAGAGCGTTTCCAGACTGCAGCACAGGGAAGGGGAACCCAAACTGGAACTAGCAGTCTTGCTGAGATGAGAATACAGAGTTTGAAGTTTAGGCAGACCAAGGTGGCCAGAATATTTAGGGGAAAATGCAGGCGAGGTGAGAACCTCATGGAAGGAGATCTTTACGTATCTGTGGAAGGAATTCTTTGAGTCTTTGGCTGAGTAATTACCTACTCTTGCTTTTGAGAAAATTATATGAGATCACAGAAAGAACCCTGGAAGAAAGCACGTAGATTTCCTAGGACTGGGAATAGTTGGTGTTCTCACTATCCAGTGTGGTAAGAATTCCTAATGCAAAGGGCCTACATCCAAAAATAATTCCCAGACATTCAAAGAAGCAGTAAATAATATCCATAATTGGGAGAAAGACCAATAGAAGCATATCTAGAAATGACAGAGATGGTGGGTTTATTTGACAAAGTCATTAAAATGCCTGTCTCTGTATGCTTAAGAAGGGAGAGGAAAACATGAAAATGATGAGAAAAAAAGATGAAACACATTCCAGTTGAACTTCTAGAAATGAAAAATACAATAACAGAAATTTTAAAAAAGGTAGAAAGGAATTGATAATTAGAACCCTGCAGCAAAAAAAGATCAATGAATGTGAAGATATCATAAGCATAAACCATCCAAATTTAAGCATACAGAGGAAAAAGTCAGTAACAAGAAGCTAGTGATTTCAGGGACTCTATCAAGTGGTCTAATGTATATGTAATTGGAATAAGAAAGGATGGGAGTAAAATATTAGGATAATAGTTACAAAATTTCCAAATTCAATGAACGCTAAAATCCCACAGATCCAAGAAGTTCAATGTTCCTGAAGTAATAGAAACAGAAGAAACCCTCCCCGCCCCAAGACATATCACAATCAAATTGCTCAAATCTAGTGATGAAGACAAAATCTTAGAGATAAAAGTTAAAGATGAATTAGAGATAAACAAGTAAATGAATCATTATATAAAAGGGAAAAGTAAATGATAACAGACTTCTTGTTAAAAACCATGCAAGCCAAAAAACAATGGAATATCTTTATAGTATGGAAGGAGAAAAACTAACCTAGGATTTTATACCCTGCAAAAAATATTTTTTCAAAAAATAAAGCCCCCAAAAGGCATATTCATAAAAAGAAAAACAGAACAAATTCATCACCAGCAGATTACACTGCAAGAAATGTAAAAGGAATTTTGTCAAATAAAAGGAAAATGGAAATTTGGATCTACACAAAGGAATGAAAAGAACTGAAATAGGCAAATATATGAGTAAATATAGAAAACATTTTTCTCACTAAATATAATACGTGATGATTATTTTAAAATAATAGCAATGTATTTTGAGATTAATAATTTTGTAGAAATAAAATATAGAACCACATTAGCAATAAGATATTGAACCACATTTCCAGTAGTCATATATGGATGTGAGAGTTGGACCATAAAGAAAGCTGAGTGCTGAAGAATTGATGCTTTTGAACTGTGGTGTTGGAGAAGACTCTTCAGAGTCCTTTGGACAGCAAGGAGATCAAACCAGTCAGTACTAAAGGAAATCAGTCCTGAATATTCACTGGGAGGACTGATGCTGAGGCTGAGGCTCCTGGCCACCTGACGCAAAGAACTGACTCATTGGAAAACACCATGATGCTGGGAAAGACTGCAGGCAGAAGGAGAATGGAACAACAGAGGATNAGCAAGGAGATCAAACCAGTCAGTACTAAAGGAAATCAGTCCTGAATATTCACTGGGAGGACTGATGCTGAGGCTGAGGCTCCTGGCCACCTGACGCAAAGAACTGACTCATTGGAAAACACCATGATGCTGGGAAAGACTGCAGGCAGAAGGAGAATGGAACAACAGAGGATGAGATGGTTGAATGGCATCACTGACTCAACAGACATGAGTTTGAGTAAGCTCTGGGAGTTGGTGATGGACAGGGAACTCTGGCATGTTGCAGTCCATGGGGTCCCAAAGAGTCAGACTCAACTTAGCAACTGGACTGAACTGAGCACGATAGATGAAAGGGGAGAAATGGAAATATGATGTGGTAAGATTTTTACAATATATATGAAGTGGTATAATATTATTTGAAAGTACAGTATTGTAAGTTGCAAATACATGTTTAAATCTGAGAATAAAAAAGTTCCTACCAACTTAGGAAAAGGCTTTGGCCATGGTGGAAAGCAGTCATCAGAATTAGTTTTAAACCTATTTAATCAATCAACAGCTCACTTTGAAACAGAAGGCAGATGTTCCCACCCCCAGGCTAAAGCAATTGGAGATTCATCCTCTATTGACGAAAACTCCAAGATAAGAATAGCAGGACAATTAAGGGAGAAGGCCTTGTCCAGACCACATATTTCTTATTTTCAAAGTCAGGAGACCTCCCCAACCACACATATGCGGAGAAGGCTCCTTGCAGGCCAAAGAGGGAGCAATGTCAAGGGATGTTCTACCCAGACCCTTTCCGGTGAGATCTGTCTTGGCTAAGAGATATGTGAGCACACATGGAAGGATCCTGAGGCACACCGAATATGGACTGTGAACCAGGCAAATAAAATTGACTAACCAAAGGAAATGTGGAAGAAATACCCCATAAGAGTAATTCACACTGCCGCGAGGGAGTGTGACCAGGGACTCTCCCTCTGAGTTTCCCGGTGTCCCTACCCACACGTACTGTACTCTTTTCCTCTTAATAAATACTTTACTTGCTTCACTACTTTTTGTCTTTCTGGAAATTCTTTTCTGCAAAGCTGAGGGGCCAGGGCCCTTGTCAATGACCCCCAGTCCAGTGGCTAGAATCTGGTGCTTTCATTGCCGTGATCCAGCCCAGTCTCTGACTGGGAACCCAAACCCTACTCCAAGCTGTTGCAGACCAAGGCCACCTGAGATCAACCTCAGTGATCATGCTTTCACAAGTCAACCAACCAGTGTCAGCCCCTCATTACTAAAGTAGGTTAATCCAGGATGAACTCACTTTCATAAACATGACACTGAATGCCAAACAAGCAACAATAATTTCACCTAAGTAATCACATTTCCACTTCCACCTCTCAAAGTCCACCAATACTCACACTTCCCCAAACCAAATATTTTATATCTGTTTTGCATTGACATACTGTGCCTGACTGACACAGCTCTTCCTTTCTATTATCCTTTTATTCAGGTATTGAATAGTGGTCTTATCTTCCCTTGACAAATCTAGAGCAACACACCAAACAAAGAAGTATAGCTAATAAGACAAATTGAAGATGAAACGGAGTCATAGACTATATTTGATTATTCTAAAAGAAGACAGGCAAAGAGAAAACAAAGAAGAGATGGGACAAACAGAAAATAAACAGCAAGATAGTAGAGGTAAAGGTCTCCCTGGAAACTCAGCTGGTAAGGAATCCACCTGCAATGCAGGAGACCTGGAGTTCATCCCTGAGCTGGGACGATCTCCTGGAGGAGGACGTGGCAACCCACTCCAGTATTCTTGCCTGGAGAATCTCCATGGACAAAGAAAGGCAGGCTACAGTCCATGGGGACACAAAGAGTCAGATATGACTGAGCCACTAAGCAAAGCATGTGAATAATATCTCAATAAAATTGGAAGAAAAAATATTTTGGAGAAGAAAATGGCAACCCACTCCAGTATTCTGGCCTGGAAAATCCTGTGGACAGAGGAGACTGATGGGCTACAGTCCATGGGGTTGCAAAGAGTCGAACACAACTGAGCAACTAACATACACACACAGATGTAAAGCCAATGGTGTCAATGATCATTAATAGTACTTAATGTAAATACTAGTCTATACAATCCAGCTAAAAGGCAGAGGTTATCAGATTGGATTAAAAATAAAGTCCCAATGATGTGCTATCTAAAAGTGTCTAAACTCTAAAGATACAGATAAATTAAAAACAAAAGGATAGATAACAACATATCTTGAAAATACTAATTTAAAGAAAGCTGAAGTGATTATTGTTAATATCACATAAAGTAACTTTCAGAATAAGGAATATTATCATAGATAATAACAAATGATTGATTCATCCAGAGAGTGTGAGAGTGTAAGATTGAAACAGCTTAAGGATGCCAATGTATGATAAGAAATTCAAAATAAATGATACCAAAACTTACAGACATGATAAGAGAAATAGAAATCAACAATCATAGTCAGAGATTTCAATATTCCTCTCTCAGAGTTGATAGAAGTAGATGGCAGATTATCAGGGTACAGAAGACTTTGCACACTATACGATACTCAATGAGGAAAGCTCTAAGGAATCTCTGAAAAACTGCTAGACCTTAAAAATAAGTTTAGTAAAGTCACAGGATTGAAGGTAAAGATCTATTGTGCATACAGCTTGAAAAACCAATTGCATTTCTAGATACACGGACCCTCTTTTTGCACAGCAAAGGAAACCATAAATGAAATGAAAAGACAACACACAGAATGGGAGAAACTATTTGCAAGTGCAGCAACGAACAATAGATTTATCTCCAAAACATACAAAAGCTCATGCAGCTCAATAACCAAGAAACAAACAATCTAGTCAAAAAATGGATGGAAGATCTAGATAGGCATTTCTCCAAAGAAGACATCCAGATGGCCCCAAAGCACATGAAAAGGTGCTCAACGTCATTAATTATTAGAGAAATTCATACCAAAACTACAGTCAGATATCACCTCACACTGGTCAGAATGCAAATAATAAATGCTGGAGAGGGTGATGAGAAAAGGGAACCCTTCTACACTGCTGGTAGGAATGTAAATTGGTTCAGGCACTATGGAGAACAGTATGGAGATACCTTAAGAAACTAAAAATAGAGCTACCATATGATCCAGCAATCCCCCTCCTGGGCACATAAATATACATGCACCCCAATGTTCACTGCAACACTATTTACAGTAGCAAAGCCATGTAAACAAATGTCCATCTCCAGATAAATGGATAAAGACGATGTGGTCCATATATATATAGTACAATGGAATGTTATTCAGCCATTAAAAAGAATGAAATAATGTCATTTCCAGCATCATAGATGGACCTATGAATTGTAATACTGAGTGAAGTAAGGCAGACAGAAAAGGAGAAATATTGTAAGACATCCCTTAGATGCAGAATCTAAAAAGAAATGATACAAATGAACTTGTTTACAAAAGAGATACCGATTCACAGCCCTAGAGAATGAACTTATGGTTGCCAGTGGGGAAGAAGTAGGGTAAGGGATAGTAAGGGAGTTTGAGATTGACATGTACACACTGCTATATTTAAAATGGCTAACAAAGATTTACTGTATAGCACAGGGAATTCTGCTCAGTGTTATGTGGCAGCTGGAATAGGAGGGGAGTTTGGGGGAGAAATGTTCAGTCGCTAAGCCTTGTCTGACTCTTGGCGACTCCGTAAACTGCAGCCTGCCAGGCTTCTCTGTCCTTCACTATATCCTAGCGTTTGCTCAGACTCATATCCATTGAGTCAGTGATGCCATCCAACCACTTCATCCTCTGTCATCCCCTTCTCCTCCTGCCCTCAATGTTTCCTGGCATCAGGGTCTTTTCCAATGAGTTGGTTCTTCACATCAGGTGGCCAAAGCATTGGAGCATCAGCCTCAGCACCAGTCCTTTCAATGAATATTTAAGGTTGATTCACTTTAGGAGGAATGGATGGATTAAAAAGAATAGAGGAGTATGGATACATATATATGTATGCCTGAGTCCCTTTGCTGTCCACCTGGAACTATCAGAACATTGTTACTTGATTATACTCCAATGCAAAGAAAAAAGTTAAAAAACACAGAATAGTGGATCTAAAATATATCTCAATGAGTCAAAGAACTAAATAGACATTTATCAAAAGAAGACATACAGATGGCTAACAAACACATGAAAAGATGCTCAACATCACTCATTATCAGAGAAATGCAAATCAAAACCACAAGGAGGTACCATTTTATGCCAGTCAGAATGGCTGCGACCCAAAAGTCTACAAGCAATAAATGCTGGAGAGGGTGTGGAGAAANCTCAATGTATTTTATCAACTGATTCTTGACCAAAGTACCAAAGTAATTCAATTAGAAAATATAATCTTTACAGCAGATGCCTTAGGAAAAAATATCTATATGCAAAAAAGAATCTTTCGGATGCGATTTAGAAGAGACTCACTGTGTGAATGGACAATTGGAATCAAGATTCAGGGAGGTTGGAGCTTCAGAGGATGATGTCTGGACAAGGTGTATTCCTGGCATATTACATCTCTAAGGTATATTTTTGGTCCCTCAAGTTCTGGGGATGACATATTTCTGAAGATTGTTGTTCTTAAGTACATAGTGTATTACTTAGTTTGAGTTGAAAAGTTGCCTCTCCTCTGGTAGTTTAAACAGTTAACTTCACCCACAATGCTTAAGCACTTATTTTTAATGAAGAATATAGAATAAATCTCTGACTGTATTTAAAAATATTTAACCTTTGGCTAGAGACCTGTATATAGAAAGGAGAGATGTGTTACAGAGAAAGATATATTTAGTATATTATCAGGTATAATTCTGGGTTTAGACATCCAACTTGTTTAATGGTCAAATAATACATTAGCCATAGACTTAAAGTTTTAATACTTTGCCTAAATTTCCTAATTCACTTTTTTCAGTGAATTTTTGGGAGTATTTTGGGGAGTAAATATCGAGTTCATCAAAAAGCTCATTCCATAATATCTTATGGAAAATAACTCAAATGAACTTTTTGGCCAACCCAATACATGTAATATAAAACCTACCATTTTAAAATGTGCAATTCTGTGGAATTAATTACACTCACAATATTATGCAACCGTCACCACTATTTATTTTCAAAACTTTATCACCCCATCAGAAACTCCCTAACTATTCTCCCTCCCTGCAGCTCCTAGTAACTACCTGCTGTCACTATGAATTTGCCTTTTCTAAGTATTTTATACAGTGGAATCATACAATATTTATCTTTTTATCTCTGGCTTATTTCGTTTATCATTTCATTCATTTCAGTCATAAACCATAATGACTTTATCTATGGTGTAGCAGGTATCAGAACTTTTATTCCTTTTTATGGCTAAATAATATTCCGTTATACTATGTTTTGTTGATTCATTTATCTCTTAATTGTGAATAATGCTATAATGAGCACTGGTGTTCAAATATATGTTTGAATCCCTACTTTCAGTTCCTTTGGGTGTGTACGTAGGAGTGGAATTGCTGGGTCATATGGTGACAGGATGATTTTGTGAAAATATAAATAAGGCACCACTGTTACAAAAGAATGAACATATCGAGATACGCTTGAAGAAAATGACAACAATAAGAGCAAAGTCTGCGTATTAGTGCAAAATTGTTTCTCCAGTCTTTTTCTGTGCTTCTTACTTGGCAGAACATACTGTTTAAATCGAAGTTTGCAGACATGTGGTATCTGAAAGCAGTTTTTGTGATGACCCTTCCTTGTGAATAGTTTATAAGTTAGCTACTTGCTCAAAAGTGATATGCCTATCTTTCCAAGCAGGAAAAGAGTGGAAGAAAATCATGACCAAAATAGCTTCAGAGTAGTATGAATAACTCCTCTCAGTTTTCTCACCCTTTACTCTCTTAGCACTGACATTCCCACCACTTTGGGAAATTCCTCAGGCCAGGCTAACTGAGCCAGTAAAACATGTAAAACACACATAGTCGTGCGTGACTCTTTGTGACCCCATGGACTATAGCCCACCAGACTCCTCTGTTCATGGGATTTTCCAGGTAAGAATACTGAATAGGTTGCCATTTCCTACTCAAATAAATACTGTTTACAGCTTGGGAAAAATAGTGAGTAGAAGTTCTTGGAAAACAACTTAGCAAAATGTCTGGTGACAGTAGTGGTAGAGAGTCTTAGAAGGGTGTTTGTATGAGGTCTTCATATAATGCCTAAATCTCATACTTTTAATCAATAATTTCACATAAAAAAATTTTTTTTTCCTAAAAATTATACAAAGTTACTGATTTAATTTTGGTTTCCTTCTCTTCCCCATCTTTACTTTGTTGAGTCAAGAGGCTAAAACCTGGGTTGCCGGGACAATTGCAAGGCAGGAACCTGCTTCACAAGAATCTAATCAGTTAAACGGGAAAGACTGCCTTAGGCAAGGCGCTGTGCTGAGCTCTGTAGGAAAGAGCTGGTAACAGGTGACTCTTGGGATTTCCAGGTCTGATCCTGGATTATAGTGTTTACAGGCCACTGTAAAGGAATGACGCAGTCTGTGTATGTTGTATAACACAGCCAGCAGAGTCTGGGGTAAATATCCTGCAAACAAATGAATATTTCTGGAGCAAAATATGTAAGGACTATAAATAGCTTCCCAGCCATTCAGGTCAAGTTTGCAGACAGATGAATTATGAAAAACTTTCAGTTTTAAGAGCACGGTGTGTTTTGCAATCGTAGATAAAAGACTGCATAGTTTTCAGCAAGTCATGCTAGTGTCTTTTGGGTTGAACTCATGAAATATTAAAAAAATAAAAGAGAATTCAGGGATCATATTATCCAACTATTTTTACCTGCTAGGAAATAGTAACAATATTAACTAAACACTTAAGGTCCCAGCCTTGCATCATCTCATTTAATTCTGCTTAGCCATCAGGGAACCATCTGCTTCCCCGGTGGCTCGGATGGTAAAGAATCTGCCTGCAATGCTGGAAATCTGGGTTCAATCCATGAGTCAGGAAAATACCCTGGAGAAGGGAATAGCAACCCACTCGTGTATTCTTGTCTGGAGAATCCCATGGACAGATGACCCTGGTGGGCTACAGTCCATAGGGTCGCAAAGAGTTGGCAATGATGGAGTCCCCAACACACACACACAGCCATCACATTAACAAATGTCAGTACTAGCTTGCAATCTGGAACCAGACCCAGATAATACTTAGATAAATCAAATAAGGTAGATTACTAAATGACACAGAAGGAAATAAACATGATGGTAAAGCTCTCCAAAGAGACAGAAGTCTAAGCTTTCAGGCTTTCCTCCAAAGGGCCCCACCAGTGAATACAGTGGTTGGTTGCNTGCAATCTGGAACCAGACCCAGATAATACTTAGATAAATCAAATAAGGTAGATTACTAAATGACACAGAAGGAAATAAACATGATGGTAAAGCTCTCCAAAGAGACAGAAGTCTAAGCTTTCAGGCTTTCCTCCAAAGGGCCCCACCAGTGAATACAGTGGTTGGTTGCTTAGTCTAAGATGACCTGGCACCACTGAGACTGATTCATGGAAGTAGTTCTTCCTAAATATTCCATTTTAAAATCATTTTCCTGCTTGCCTAATTCTCCAGCTCCTCACTCTCTTATTATTATAATAACCAGACTTTCTAATAGAAAATAGCTAGCCTTTCTTAAGTGGTTACTATGGGCCAGGTACATCATCATATTTAAAAAAAATTGAATCGTAGTTTGTTTACAATGTTGTGTTAATTATCTGTTTTACTCCTTACAACAGTCAAGGGACACATTATTGCTGCCATTAACAGATATGGAAACTGAGGTTTTGATAAGCTAAGTACCTTGCCCAAGGCTACACATAAGAGACATTAACCTGGATTTCTTCTACTGTTTTTTTTTTGATATTCCCTTTTTCGGCCATATTGTATGGCATGTGGGATTTTAGTTCACCGACCAGGGATCAAGCCCATGCCCCCTGCATAGGAAAACTCAGAATCTTAGCCATTGGACCACCAGGACATCCCCTTAGCTGGGATTCTAATGTGGGCTTGCTTTACTTCTATGGTGTACCTGTGAGGTTTCACTTTAAGAAAAGTGCTCTCGTGTCCTCCTCAGTCACTTTAGTCTTGTCTGACTCTTTGTGACCCTGTGGACTGTAGCCCCACAGGCTCCTCTGTCCATGGGATTCTCCAGGCAAGAGTGGGTTGCCATGCCTTCCTCCAAGGGATCTTCCCAACCCAGGGATAGAACAGTGTTCTACAGAAGTCTAAACACAAGTTCTAGACAAATTAGAAGTTTATCTACATTACAAGGCAATACTTATTTTACAAACAAATTTTCTTAAATAGCAGGGTTTCTTGAAATTATCTTGGCACATTTTGCTTATTCATCATTAGTTAGTTACTTAATGGATAGTCTGGGGAACCATGACCAAATGCTGACCGATGAGAAATGAGGACAAAGAATTTCTGGAATACTAAAAGCACAGGAAAAGTAAACTAAATATATTTCATTTTCCATAAATATATGTATTCTACAAGTGGATTGATTTGGGATGGAAAGATAGTCTTGCCTTGGTAGTTAAGAGACATATTTTAGAAACCCTGCATTGAAAAGAACCCTGTCAGATGTCATTAGTAGAGTTACTGAACTGAACTGAAAACTGGAGACAAGATTCTTGTTTATGAAAGGGGAAGACCAAAAGTAAAGAAATGCTGTTAAAACCCAACCAAAATGTTGTCATAATTATTTCTACTCTAGCAAAGTCTTCAAACTTGAAGATCCCCTGCCCCACCTCCCCTTTAATTACTTCTTATTTCAGATATACACACAGGACACCCAAGTACTACTGAAGAGGGACACTGATTAGAACCACAGAAGATTTAACATCACAGCATAATAAAGGATTAGTGGACAAGATGTGGTAGGGTCCATCATAAGCGTGTTTTGAGTAAACGAAAATTAGCTTTCTAGTGGAGGACTCTTCAGAAAGAATGTGGCAAAAAGAGATGAAAATGATGTGAAGGGAAATTCAAAAACAAACTTCTGCTTCAATAAACCTTACGATCAGGTAACAAGATATATACACGATTAAATAAGGCCCAACCCCCAAGACATTAATTAGGCTGATTCAGGGAAGCAATTCTTCTTAAATACTCCATTCAAAATAATTTTCCAGCTTTACTTTCTCAGCTTCCATCTCTTGTATTATGTCACTGCTTTTCAAATTGAGGCATTTGGTCTTACCATACTCATCGTGAGCATGCCTTTGCCCTCTCTCTTCTTGTTACAGACCTCTCTACGTTTTGATTGCTCTTTACCTACTGTCGTTGTTGTTCAGTCACCAAGCTGTGTCTGACTCTTTGCAACCCCATGGATAGCATCACACCAGGCATCCTGGTCCTTCACCATCTCCCAGAGTTTGCCCAAGTTCATGTCCATTGAATTGGTGATGCCATCCAACCATCTCATCCTCTGTCACTTTCTTCTCCTTCTGCCTTCAATCTCTCCCAGCATCAGGGTCTTTTCCAATGAGTCAGCTGTTTATATTTAAGTTTCTTCCTTTCGTAACTGTAACCATAACAAAACAATATTAGCATCTGCTATTTGAGGGTTTCCTTCTCGCTTGAGTGTTACGTGCTCTATATAATTTATTCTCGTTTAATCCTATAACAAGGAGGAAATGGGTTTTGAGAGATTATGTGATTATTTTCAAGGTCATACAGATCTTAATGGTAAGGTCAGAATTTGAACAGAAGGGTCTGCTTGACTTCAGTGTCATCACTCTTAACCAGTGCAGATCACCAGCCTCCCCTCCAGGTGTGGCATCTGTGGGGGAGGTAGGGTGCTGGTCCTGAGCACACAGTCCTGAGACACCCATCTTGGGGAGGAAGAGAGGGAGGTCTCTCCAAGGGGCTTCAGGCTCTGTCATCTGATAACTGGGCATAACTTCTTGGTCCCTCTATCTATTAACACTGCACTCTTTAATTCTTGATTATTCTTAAAGATCTTTTGGGGAAGAGACAGCTATTAATTTAAATCTTAAGCTTAGGTCAAGAAAGAGAACTAGTCAAAGATGAAACAACTTGCCAAGGGATTGGAGTTGGAGGTATAGAATTCCTTTGAGCTAGGCTTTGTGAGAGAGAGAGTAAAGCCAGTCAGATAGGATAATTTCCCCCTCTCTGGCATTCCCAGTCTAATGGGGCTCAGAGCTGGAGCTCTGGTCTACCCTAGCCCCTCCAGTGGTTTGTTTCTCCACTGCTCATCTTCGTCCCAGCAGAACTGTGTCCATCCTTAGTGTACCTTGGGACTGCCCCTGGAAGGCTACTTCTTATTCTTACAAGCAATACACTGAGGTCCGTGTTTCTATAATGGATGGAATGAAAAGCAACAAAACAAAAACGCTTTACATTAAATCTGATTTGAATTCTCCTTAAAAAAAAAAAAAGCAACTGGCGTGATATTTTGACAGCTTTTTGATAGTGCCCACATTTGATTTGATGAGATGCATGCTCCTATTTGAGTTATGTCCAAAAGAGGGCAGACAGATGGAACGTTTTTACAAAAGGGAAAAAAAAAATCCTGGTTAGTGTAAGCCTGGAATTCCTAATTTGCTTTTAATTTTTTTTTTTAAAGAGCAGTAAATAGGTCTTAACAGATGGGCTAACTCTTCAGTTAGACGCGTCCTTTGAAAAATTACAAGCAGTAAATGTCTTTTACAGATGTAGAGTTCAAATACATGAAAATCATAGCAAACCACACAGCCTAGAGAAACTAACTTTCTGGAAAAGGAGGTTTAGAGAAATACATACTCAGCGATAGAACAATCTGCTGCAGCCCTCCGGCATAACTTTTCAAACTGTGAGTCATGACCCATCAATAGGTTATGAAATCAATTTAATGGGTTGTGACCAGAAGTTGAAATAAAAGTCATGGTGGGAACAGGAAATATTCAGAGTGCATCACATGTAGTAAGAATAAAGGCTGTTTCATGATGGTTTGTCCCATTACACACTGTTTCCTGAATTATGATCTATTTCTTACTATGAGTGAGTGAGTGAGTGAAGTCGCTCAGTCATGTCCGACTCTTTGCGACCCCATGGGCTGCAGCCTACCAGGCTCCTCCGTCCATGGGATTCTCCAGGCAGGAATACTGGAGTGGGTTGCCATTTCCTCTCCAGGAGATCTTCCTGACCGAGGGACTGAACCCAGGTCTCCCACACTGCAGGCAGACGCTTTAACCTCTGAGCCACCAGAAGATGCTGATACAGCAGATGACTAGTGCAACTATATCACAATATGACTCCATCCATGAATAACCAAGTTTTATTATGTATTATATAGCAAATGCATTTGAGTAGTGCTTCTGAGTATGTCAGGTATAGTCAAGGAAATCCTAGTTGGCTTAAGCAGTGTTGGCCAGGGGCAGCCTATGAAAATGTCTTACCTGCCGGATATCCCTGGCAAGGATGCCTGGGGCAAACCCAGAAACCTTGTGCCTATTGCCATAAGGTGAATACCTAGAAGGGGTGATCTTTCTTCTGTGGACTCAACTCAAGGAGATGCTGCCTTCAGATCCAAGAGGATGATGTGATTAGGTTTTTAATAAGAAGCTAAGCAGAAAAGGTGACAGTTTGCTTTCCTATCAGTAATTCTTAATGAAACGAGTAATAGTAATTTGTCCGGAGAAGGCAATGGCACCCCACTCCAGTACTCTTGCCTGGAAAATCCCATGGATGGAGGAGCCTGGTGGGCTGCAGTCCATGGGGTTGCTAAGAGTCGGACATGACTGAGAGACTTCACTTTCACTTTTCACTTTCATGCACTGGAGAAGGAAATGGCACTGCTCTAGTGTTCTTGCCTGGAGAATCCCAGGGACGGGGGAGCCTGGTGGACTGCTATCTCTGGGGTTGCACAGTCAGACACGATTGAAGCGACTTAGCAGCAGCATTATTTGTACTAGGCTGTTAAGTGGGCTTCCCTGTGGGTCAGTGGTAAAGAATCTGCCTGCCAGCACAGGAGATGCAGTTTCCATCCCTGGCCTGGGAGGATTCCCTGGAGGAGGAAATGGCAACACGCTCCAGTACTCTTGTCTGGAAAATCCCATGGCTACTGTCCATGGGGTCACAAAGAGTTGGACATGACTTAGAGACTGAAACAAAACTACGTTAAGAATTTTTCATCAATTATCTAGCCATAATCCTACAAGACAAGGCATGATCATTATCATTTTATACATGAGGGAAGTATATGCTCAGGGACATAGGAAAATTTGTCCAAAGTTAATTATTTGTGATGAAACCAGAACTTGAGTTTAAATTTCCAGACAAAGCCTGCATCTTTCCTAATCCTCTATCCTGCCTTGGTTACATCAACTTACTACATCCATTGCCTAGGCTTAACGGTGTTCTCTTTTACCAGAATAGACAGCAAAGACTTAGCTCTGTGAATTATTTTTGCTCGAGTCCCTTTTTTCTTCTAATGTCCACATCTAGTCCATTAACTCTGCTCAAAAGAGGGATATGCCATATCCATCCACTTCTTTCCATTTTCACCACTTTCACCCTAATCCAAGCCACTTCACATCTTATTTTAGGCTATAGAAAACCCTAACTGGTCTCCCATCTGTCATTTACGCTGCCCTACAATCCATTCTCCACTGGGCAACTAAAGGAATCCATTCTGAGCAAATCAGATCGCATCATTCTTTCACTTGAAATTCTCCACTGGTTCTCCTTTTAATCTGCAATAAAATCTAAACTTCTGAGCATACCAGATGTGGTCTGCCTTTGTCTGCCCACCTCTCCAGCCTCATCTGCTACCGTCCTTACTCAGCTCTGACTTGGTTGAGCCTCAGTCTCTGTATCTGTCGTCCTCTTTGCCTGGAAAGTGCTTTACCCAGATCTCAGCCAGACTGAGTTCTTTCCTGCACAAAACTTTCTGGCGCTATGTAGATGAGGGTGTGTTCACTGACCCACTCACCCCACCTTCCTAAACACCCTCTCAAAGCCCCTGTAACAATTGCCTCAGATTTGCTTTCTTTGTAACACTGTCTGAAGACTTTAATTACTTGTTTACTATTTGTGTCTCCATCTAGGAACCAAAGCACTGGGGCCTTGTCTGTGTTGTCCGTGGCTGTTATCTTAAGCATATAGAACAGGACCAGCCCGGCAATAGCAGGCACTCAAGAAGTATCTCTGGATGTACAAATGAATGAATGAATTTGCATCAGGATTTTCCAGAGGCCCACCTTCTGAGTGTAAAGCTAGAATGTTCTCTTGGCCCTGACAGCTAGATGTGGCATTTCAAAGCTGAAGTTTTCAAGTGCAGCTTCCACAGTTACTGCCACATTTGGTTCTCCTTCCCCACAAAATGCATTGCATCACCTGAACAGACTTGAGAGTTAGGAAATGTGGTATCAGAAAACCAAAGTCCTGGGACTTCCCTGGTGGTTCAGTGGTTAAGGCTCTGTGCTTCCATTGCAAGTGGTGTGGGTTTGATCCCTGGTCAGGGAACTGGGATCCTTCATGCCGCGTGGTGTGGCCAAAAAATTTTTTTAAAAAATCAAATAAACAATTTTGTGACCTCTTTGATTTTGATTCTTTCATCTTCAAAATAAAGAATAAGTCTATTTAAGTAGAGCTCTTTTGAGGATTAAAGAAAGTAGGTATGAGAAACAAATGTTTTTTATTGTGATTACATCTTTAAAGGTACTTTGGGGAGATGAGAAGTAGATGTGGAAGTGCTTTATTTATTCTAGACTCAGGGAGATGTCCTCCATCTGGGCCTCATCCTCAAGGCCTCATTTCCCTTTATCCCTACATCCAACAATTTACAATGTTCTATCAACGTTTCTTCCTCTCTGTAAAGTGGGAAGACAACGTCCTTAACCCCTTTATCATTTGAGGTCTCATACAGGGCCCAAGAATGTGATGAGATGAATTGACTTGCCTGGAACTCAGAGAAAATTTTAAATTATTAGTTTTCTTTCTTTTCCTGAGAAAAATTCATTTGTACCATACAAGGCTCTCCTGTGCTAAGGTCAAGGTATTTTCTTGGGCTTGTTTGGATGCAGAGTGAAGGAATAAATCCTCCCACAGTCTCTTCCTGCTCATTCCTCATATGATTTAAATAGTTGCTGAAATCTGAGAAGATTCCACCTGGGTACCTCAGCAGTTCAGTTTCCCTATGTAACTTCTAACAAGCTGAAGCAATCACATGTTTTTACCAAACCAATCTTATCTGCCTAGAGTCCTTCATCATGATCTTGTCCAGGAAGATGTTTACACTTTCACTTGCTTGTCTTATACTTTTGGTAGTAATAAGCCATCTTAGTTTATTATGATTTTTTAAAATAAACTATTTCCCCATTCTTTCTTCCCTTCCCATCTAATTATTTACCAGCTGGCCTACTATAATGGCCACCAAGTGGTTCCCTAACCTTTAATCTCACACCTCTCCAATCTAACTTGCTGTTTTTATTATTAGTTCATCCCCTGGGGCCTATCTCCTGACTTTCACCATCAGGTAACCTGGGAAACAAATTAAAGACAGAGCAGTAGAGCTGGTGAGGCATGGCTTCTACCTTTCTTATCCAACTCAAAGGAAGTACTTTAAGTGTGCTGTGGACCAAATGAGAGGGGATTGCCCCAGCAGACCAACTCCAGCTGGGACTGTGCACTAGATTGCTGGGTAACCTGGGAAGCTCACATCATGTCTCTGGGCTTGATTGTGCTCATCTGACATGATGAAAATAATAATGGTTAACTTTTCTTTCTTATTTACTATGTGCCAGGCACTACTTTAGTGGTTGGTTTAGTTGCTCAGTTGTGTCTGGCTCTTTTGTGATCCAGTGAACTACAGCCTGGGGTTCTCCAGGCAAGAATACTGAACTACAGCCCCTCTCTCCAAGGGGTTCTCCAGGCAAGAATACTGGAGTTGGTTGCCGTTTGACCCAGGGATCTAACCTGCGTCTCCTACGGCTCCTGCACTGGTGGGCAGATTCTCTACCACTGAGCCACCTGGGAAGCCATGGACCTATTTACTCTTCTAAAATGTTTTCAGGTAAATGCTATTACTACTGTCTTCACTTTTATAGATGAGAAAAACTAAGGCTCAGAGAGGTTAAGGAACAGAGGCAAAGGCACACAGCTAGGGATTGCTGGGACTCTGATCCAAACCCAGGGAGGAGAGCCAAAGATGCATGCAGATGCTTTTCAAATAAAAGGTGAAATTAAATGAGTTTTTGGGGGTCTCTCCAGCTCTAAAAGTACCTTAAGTCCCCATGCCAGGGCAGGCTGCTGATTCCCCCAGCGAGCAAAGGACAGGAGCAGAGCTGTGTTAAGGTGTGACACTGCAGCCAGTACAGTTCATCCTCAGGCAGGGAACACGGTCTAAATATAGAAGCTTCCTTAACACTGGAAGGTCCGACTAAACTGGGTTAGTTGCCGGGCGAGGTGCTAGAGGCAGAGCGAGCTGAAAGGTGTGCCAGCTGCGCAGCGGCACCGCATAACAATGTAGGGCAAGAGTCCTCCTTGAGCGCTGCCCTGCTTGCTTCATTGCTTTCATGGCACGTCCTTTTGCGGGATTATATAATGCTGATTAAGGTAGATTACTTTATGAATCAATCTGCCTCTCAGAGAAACGAGGGCATTTTGCCAAAGCCTTCTCTGCTGCGGTGACGATCTCATGCCTTTAGGTTTTGTGTTCGCCAGTTGCCAGAGGAACTCTGCCCGGTGTCTGATCCATACACAGCTGGACTGTCTTTGGGCATGCATATTTTCCAAAGATGTTAACTACCTCCCTGGCATGTTCTTTGAAAGATGTTTCTAGGCCCTTTAAATACTGCTGTGGGTTGAACTGTATCCCCCAAAAGATGTTCAAGTCTTAACCCTCGGTACCTGCAAAAGTTGTCTAAATGTGATATAGGGTCTTTGCAGAGGTAACCAAGTTATGGTGAGGTCATTTAAGGATAGAGTGAGCCCTACTCCAATGCCTCGTGTCCTGTTATAGAGGAGAGAATTTAAATACAAACACACAGACATGGAGGGAGAATGCCATGTGCTGATGGAAGCAGAGATTGGAATGATGTTTCTACAAGCCAAGGAATGCTAAGGATTGCAGGAAAACACCAGAAGCTAGTAGGAGGCAAGGAAAGAATCTTAGGGCCTTCAGAGGGAGCATGGCCCTGCTAGCACCTTGGTTTCAGACTTCTAGTCTTCAGAACTGTTATAGAACACATTTCTGTTGTTTGAAGACACCTAGTATGCAATACTTACGGCAGCCTGTGGGTTGCACCCTACAGGCCTGGATACGTTGCAGTTGCCCAACCTCGAGATAGAGAAAAGAGCTCAGGGTCAGAGGCAGAGACACTTTTGGTTCATTGGATGGAGGGCCTCTCACATACCTGAAGCAAGTTCCTGGAGCAACACCCCACTGTGCGTGCGGGAGATGGCAAGCAGGGAACAGCGACCGACATTACTGTTTGAAAGATGGGGAACCTAGGTCTCTTATGTCTCCTGGACTGGCAGTCAGATTCTTTACCACTCATGCTTCCCTGATAACTCAGCTGGTAAAGAATCCGTCTGCCAATGCATGAGACCCCAATTTGATTCCTGGGTCAGGAAGTTCCCCTGGAGAAGGGATAGGCTATCCACTCCAGTATTCTTGGGCTTCCCTGGTGGCTCAGATGGTAAAGAATCTCCCTGCAATGTGAGAGACCTGGGTTTGGTCCCTGGGTTGAGAAGGTCCCCTGGAGGAGTGCATGGCAATCCACTCCAGTATCCTTGCCTGGAGAATTCCATGGACTTTGGAGCCTGGCAGACTAGAGTCCATGGTGTCGTAGAGTTGGATAAGACTGAGTGACAACAGCACAGTGCCACCTGAGAAAACCAGTTTAGACGTGGGTGAGACCAAATCCTGATTACAACAGCTTTAGGGGAAAATAGTAGGAGGGGAACTGGAAACAAAATACAGGCCCTTTGGAGGAATTTTGCTGTACAGCGGGCAAACACTAGTGTGGTAGCTGGAGAGTAATTTGATGTCAAGGGATGCGGAGGTTGGTTTGTCTGTTTACTTATTACACAAAGAGGTGAAATCCTAGTGCAAGTTAATGGTAACAGTCATACAGAAAGGAGAACACTGGCTGTAATAAGGAGAGAAGAGAGAATTGCTGCAGTGATATCCTTGAGTTGGGGAGGAGGGAGGTGAGATCCACTGAAAAAGGGAGAGGTTTGTTTCCGAAAGGAGCAAAGAACAGAGTCATTGTCACAGAGGGAAGGCAGAATATGTGGGGACAGACTCTGGTAGGTTGCTTGTCACACAAACGAGAACCTGTGCAAGTATTCTCTGAATGTTTCTATTATCCCAGCAAGGTAGGAAGGAAGGCCATCAGCTCAGAGTGAGGAGGGGGAGGAGCTGGAATTATGAAGAGGTGTGACACCCAGGGGAGTGAAAGGCCTGAGGGGACATAATGGTAGGATTTCCAGGCAGCATTGTATAGCAAGGAAAGCGGTTATTATTTTATTTTTAAATTTTCCTGGCTGCATCGATCAGCATGTGGGATCTTAGTTCCCTGACCAGCAACTGAAGCTGCACTCTTTGCACTGGAAGTGTGGCACTGGACCATTAACCAGGGGACCATTAGGGAAGCCCAGGTAAGGGATTAGTTTGATGAGGAGAGGCCAAGGGTTGGGAATTTTATACATTTGTTCACAAATCTATCCACACAAGCTATGCTGCAGGACTTCGTATACAAAGAAGAACTCTGACCTCTAGGAATCTAAAATCGTGTAAGCAATAAAATGAACACATGAAAGATTCAAATAATAGTTTAAGACAACAGAAGAGATGTCTGTAACAGGGAAGCATATCAAGTTGCTAAATATATTTAAGGAGTTCAGAGGAAGGAGAGAGGTAATCTAGAAGTGATATGATGGTTGAGCCTGGTAGAACAGGTACCTTCACTGAGGGGCAAGTGAACATAAAGGAAATGATAGGAACAAAGACTAAATGGAAAGACTGGATGGAAAAAAGCAAAGAAATATCCCCATGTGGTGTTGTCAGGTAAAATAGAAGACCCACAGTAAAGTTCAAGTTTCAGCCAACCACCAAATAACAGTTCAGTATAAATACATCCCATGCATATTTATCTGAAACCAAAGTTAACGGGATATCCTGTAGTTTTATTTGCTAAATCTGGCGACTCTATCACCAAAGTTAATGGAAATCAAAAGAATGTTACTTGAACCAAGGGAGGAGAGAATTATAAGAATGCAAAAGGTGCTCCCTGGTAGCGGGTGCCTCCATAAAGCCATGGAAATGAGATCTTGTCATCAGGACTCACTGGAGGCAGTCGACACAGCAGTGAATGCAGGGGCCCAATGAACCACACGTGTACCACTCAGTAAAGAGGTTCGATAATAAGAAAGGAGAGAAATATAGTCTAAGGTCAAAGGTGAAGGTGGACCTCAGGCCCTGGGCCCACTAGGATGATATATGCATTTAGTTATTTTGTGAAAAACCAAGACCCTAGTTTTAAAACATTCTATGAAGGTCAGGGATTGGCTTAATTGTGAAGCCGCAGCATATCGGCTTGGTACCCAGGACTCAGGCATCCTTTGTTGGGAAGCAAGACGGGGAAAAGGAGGCATATTATCGCAAACGAAACACGAAAGAAAAAGAAAAGGATGGGAATCCTACTCTTGGCACAATGCTCATTTTAATTATGTAATAGGCCAAATTTAGAGACTCTCAGATGGAAATCAGATTGTGAACTTTAGATCATAAATCACTTAATAGATACACTCTTTAAAAAGTTATTTATTTTTTTGTGGCTGTGTCATATCTTTGTTGCAGCACACAGGATCTTTCATTGTGTTTTGGGGACTCTTCCATGTGGTAAGATGGCTCTGGAGCACGTGGGCTCTATAATTGCAGCGGAGGGGTTCTCTCTATTTGCGTTGCTTGGCCTCCCTAGTAGGCACATGGGCTCAGTAGCCCCAAGGCATGTGGGAATCCTAGTTTCTCTACCAGGGATCCAATTTGTGTCCCCTGCATTGAAAGGCTGAGTCTTAACCAGTGGCCAGGTGAAGGCCCTAGAGCACACTCTTTTTCCAGGAGGTTTGTCCTATGCTGGATTTTACTTCATTACAACTGAGTAGAAGAAAGAAAATCCACGAGAGCCAAGCACTGATATGAAAAAAGCAATGGCAGAATTGTCCCTGCCTGGCCACCAGAGGTTGGGCCCTGAAGCTTAAATATTTTGGCCACCTGATGCAAAGAGCCGACTCACTGGAAAAGATCCTGATGCCAGGAAGGATTGAGGGCAGGAGGAGAAGGGGGTGACAGAGGTTGAGATGTCAGATGGCATCACCTACTTAGTGGATATGAGTCTGAACAAACTCTGGGAGACAGAGAAGGCCAGAGAAGCCTAGCGTGCTGTAGTTCATGAGGCTGCAAAGAGCTGGACATGACTGAGCGACTGAACAACAATACTGAGGACAGCAAGTCCAAGGGCTATGAACTATCAGTGTCTAGAATTGTTAGAAGGACGGTGACATATGCTTCTCCAGTCACGTTTTATCCTTAGGCACCTCAAGGTTCTGTGGGATCATTATGGAATATTTATTGCTGAAATGCCTGCCCTCAGGAAGAAAAGGTGACAGCTTTTGGAAGGAGGTTTTAAAAATGAGGGCTAACAGAGTGACCTTTGACAATAACTGCTAATGGATTAGGGTCAGGGACAGCTCAGTGCTCACAGACCTTAAGAATACTGTCATCTATCTTTCTCCCTGGATGGAGTTTTCATCTTGCCAGTTCCTATAGTTAATTAGATTGTTAACTCTGTCTATATATAGCAGCAAACACTTCACTGGCATGTAGCAAATGCTGATTATTAATCAGGGGCCTCTACTAACTCAAGATGGAACGAAATGTAATTATTCAAATTAGATTTAGGCCAAGGTCCAATGACCTCACAGGCAACATTCTGATTTTGCAAGCCTAGTTTCCGTAAACCGCATCTTCGGAAGATGTTGAGATTCCAATCTTCAGGAGCCTTGAGGTGAACAGTAATGCTGAATTTAGGCATCTCTGGCATCCTTAAAAAGATTGAATTCTCTGTTATAAATGTACCTATGCACCTGCCAGCTCATGACTCAAAGTCAGCCTTACCGAGTAAATCATTATACAAAGTAGTATGGATGTAGAATTTTAATAGCAAATCAATGAAAGTTAATTTTCATGGATGCTATTAGAAAGGGTGTTCAACCAGCCTGTCTCCTCTTGTAGATCACATTACTTTATACTTTGGGAGAAAAGCTAAAATAGGTAGATTTTTAAAAAAGAGAGACATGGGAATGGTCCAATCCTCCCTACTAGATTTGACCAACGTCCTTCCCAACATTTACCACTTAGGCCTTCAGTGGAAAACAAGGATACCCTCAGGAAAGTGGGGTAGAGGGAGAAAACTTGAGAAGGGTTCTCTGGGCAGTTTGTAGTTGCCCTGGAGTGGGACTTCCTCCAAGCCCTGACTGAGGAGTCAGGTGAGACTAGTATTTGCTGGGTCTTTCATACCCCCTGCCCCTTGGGTTAGACATATGCTCCTCTAAGCTCCTGCTATGTTTGGGCCTCAGAGCTTTTTAAATGAAAGTGAGCTGACCAAGTGAAAGTGAGCTTTTCTTTTTTCAAGTAGAAATGGGTATTTTGTACTTCATAATATTTCTATTTTCACGTGGGTGTCTGAGAAACCGGAAGGGCTTTTAACATCTTGGTGGGGTGGAGAGAGGGATGAATGCTTTCACTCAGGGGCCCCCAAACTCAAGAATCTAGTGCCTGATGAGCTGAGATAGGGCTGGTATAATAATAACAGAAATAAAGTACACAGTAAATGTAATGCGCTTCAGTCATTTCAACATCTTCCCACCTTGGCACATGGAAAAATTGTCTTCCACAAAGTTGGGCCTTGGTGCCAAAAAGTTTGGGAATACTGTACTGTGTTGCCATTTACTTGGGCATCCCAGGTGGTGCTAGTGGTAAAGAACCTGCCTGCCAATGTGGGAGACATAAGAGACGTGGGTTCAATCCCTGGGTGAGAAAGATCCCCTGGAGGAGGAAATGGCAACCCACTCCAATATTCTTGCCTGGAGAATCCCATGGACAGAGGAGTCTAGCATGTTACACTCTATGGGGTTGCAAAGAGTCAGAACAACTGAAGCTACTTAGCATGCATGCCATTTGCTTTGTCTTGGACAGGATTGTTTGGTTCAGGATTGTTCAGACAACCATTTTGTCTTTTTGCAATTCTTTTTCTTGAGGATGGTTTTGATCGCTGCCTCCTGTACAATGTCACGAACCTCTGTCCATAGTTCTTCAGGCACTGTGTCTTTCAGACCTAATCCCTTGAATCTATTTTGTAACTTCCATTGTATAATCATAAGGGGTTTGATTTAGGTCATACCTGAATGGCCTAGTGGTTTTCCCTACTTTCTTCAATTTAAAGAAGAAAAAGTAGGGGCCTATTAAATAAATACAGGGGTATCTCCCAAGGTCAGGCTAGTCATCTGGGTCTTGCATAGATCCACACTAGGACTTGGAGAGCTGCTCACTCCAGGGGCTGCCAGTCACCCATTTATACCACTGTTGGTATCTGCTCCTTCTCGGTTTCCCTTGCAAACTAGCTTTCTCGGTTGAGCTTGTGTTTGGCTCACTATAAATCCCCATGAATGGTTCCCTCAGTCTCTGAGTCATAGCAAGTTTCCAGATCACAGCCCGTACCTATCTAACTTAATCCCAGTGCTTATGTTTAATATAGTATTTTTTTAATTGAAATGCACATCATATAACGTGAGTCACCATTTAAAATGTTCACTTCTGTGGTTTTCAGTTTCATTATGTTTTCCAGTCATTACCACTACCTAATTCCTAAACATTTCCTTCACCCCAAAGGAAACTCCGTTTCTCTTAGCACCTAGTCCCAAATATCCCCTCCCCCATTCTCTGGTAACCACTAATTTACTTTCTGTCTCTTTGGCTTTGCCTATTCTGAACATTTCATATAAATGCAATCATATAACATATGACTTTTGTGTCTGACTTCTTTCACTTAGCATAATGATTTTAATGTTGATCCTTGTTGTAGCATTTAAGAGTACTGCCACTTATTCTTATGGCTAAATAGCATTCTAATATATGGAAATATCACATTTGTTTATCCACTCATCAATCGATGGGCATTTGAGTTGTTACCGCTTTTTAACTATTACCAATAATGCTGCTATGAAATTAGTGTACAAGTTTTTGCAAGTACATATGTTCAATTCTCCACCTAGGAGCAGAATTGCTAGGTCATGTGATAATTCTATGTTTAACTTTCTGAGGAACTGCTGTACTATTTTCCACAGTGGCTTCATCATTTTGCATCCCAACTAGCAATGTGTGATGAGGCCGATTGTCTTTTTTTTTTTCTGTGCCACATGTGGGATCTTATTTCCCCAACCAGTAATTGAACCTAGCCTTGCTGCATTGAAAGCTCAGAGTCTTAACCACTGGACCACCAGGGAAGTCCCAGGGCCCACTGAGTTTTAATTCCAAATTTCTAGGAGATAGAATCCAGTTACCCCATTTTAGTCTCAGGATAGGTTCCCTTTGGTCAGATACCAAGTCTGTGTGACATGGGGGGTAGGGTAGGATGGTCAACTGGTACAGTCATGTTCTCAGAAAAGACAGAGTGGTCTGGGTATTTTGGGGATTTTTCCTCTCCTGTCTAAGCCACAATTCACTCCCAGTGTAGCACCTTTATGATAATCCTGAGTCATGGAAGTAGTCCACTGATGACAATTGGTTATTTTTAAATTAGACTGAGCCTCAAACTTTTCTTTGACACAAGGCACAAAATTCTCTAGTGGCTAGTAAAAAGTATCATGTTCACTTTGAATAGATGTTTGTAATATCAAACCTGTGTCGCAAATGAAAATTCCAACCCAATGTGGAGATTTCACTGATGTGTTCAAGACCATGCAGTGAGTTAGTGCCCATCTGGGGTTAATGTTTGGAACCTCAGTGCTACTGACCGAATTCTCAGGCCACTTGTGGGTTGGTACCATAATTATTGTCCCTTCTTGTTATTTTGGGACCCAAATTCCCATTCTTTATTCATGCCTTTGGGGGATTTGTAGACAAAAGCTTACTTACACTTTCCAAAAGGAGTTGCTTTATAAAAATCCCAGAATGCAGTCAAGCCCATCTGTTTCCTCTCCTATATTAACTTATTTGTTGCAGTAAAACTCCAGACAGTCCTCAGAGTGATGCAGTTATAGGAAAGAAAACTGATTATGAGGGAAAGATTTTAGGGTCATTGAGATTTATTCCCCCGATATGCAAAGTCTGTGTAATGTGTGCAGTAGCCTGAGATCACCTTGGCATAAAGCGTGGCCCATGTTGGAGCAGCTAATTGTGCAGCCTGCTCATGTGGGGAATAGTAAGGAAAGGATTCCCATCACAGAAGGTTTAACAATCAGGAGCTTAAGATATTGCAATGGAAATGAGGCCAGTTGTGCAGCATTTTAACTGAGCATTACTCTGGAGCTTGTCTCTGAGTATTAAGGCTCTCAAAAAATATTGATTTGGATCCAAATGAGAAGAAGGATTTAACATTTGCCTTGTTTTCTGTGAAAGTCAAGATAAATGTACACCAGCAAACTTGAGCCTGAGTTAGACTGTGTGTGTGTGTGTGTGTGTGTGTGTGTGTGTGTGTGAGAGAGAGAGAGAGAGAGAGAGAGAGATTCAGTTGATGAAGAAATCTGACAGTAGAAGGTAAATAATGATAGATAATTATTGATTTACTCCACATTTGTTATATTAATTTATGGTAATTCTTTGGTTTACTTACAGGATTAAGGGGACAGGGGTTTTCATTTCTATTTCCTTCTATCTGAGAGGTGGTGTTAGGTGGCCTAGTCCCTGTGGAGTGGCAATTCAGATGTTACAATAGCCTGCTTCCCAGCACATCGTTTGCGGGCAGAGTTGCTCCCCCGCCACTGCTGTCTCCTAGAGAACCTCCAGACGCAGCAGGTGACACTGATGGATGGTCCCCACCCAGCTCTTTATCGAAGTCTCACATTGTACACAGAATAGGTGAGATAGCTGATGCCTCAGTCAGGGTGGACAGCTCACAGGTCAATAGGAACTCAACCTGAAACTGCTGTCACAGCAGCTCGTTACAACTTCTGGCTTTGATGTACAGCTGCAATCCTTTGTAATTCAGCAAATGAGATGCTTCAGGACTGCTCTGTAGGTATAGCTGTGACCAGAAGGCAAGTGATCCGGAGCCCAGTTCCAGCAAGAGCTTGTGACCTTGGGGTGATTTCTTAATGCTTCTGAGACTATTGCTTTATCTGCCAGAACTGTGGAGTGGGTGTTAGACTTTCCTAACCAGAAGTGACGAGGAAAATGCATACGAAAGTACTTTGAGGATGAAAGGAAAAAGTATTATTCATACAACAAAGCTTGGCAGGTCAGGATTCCCTGGGGGACTTTTTCCCTCCTAGGTTGGGAAAAGTGGTTGAAGAGAACTAGCGTTCTGAAACAGGTATCACTGATCTCATCTCACTTAACCCCATCAATGTGGGTGTTATTCCCATTTTGCAGATGACTTGACTAAGGCTCAGAGACAGTAACTACAGAGTTGTTCATTGGTTGACACTTGCAGAGCAAGACCAGAGGAAACGTGTCTGATTTCAAGGATGTGTCTAAGGTATGGGACCCATGTCTCACTCTTCAGCCCAGCATTTCCTTCTCTCTTAGCAAATCACCCCTTTCCCCTTGCTTCTGCCACTTAGGTAAGGTAAAGGTAACGTCGCTCAGTAGTGTCTGACTCTCTGCGACCCCATGGGCTGCAGCCTACCAGGCTCCTCTGTCCATGAGATTTTCCAGGCAATAGTACTGGAGTGGATTGCCATTTCCTTCTCCCCAGGGGATCTTCCCGACCCAGGGATCGAACCCAGGTCTCCCGCATTGCAGGCAGACGCTTAACCGTCTGAGCCACGAGGGAAATCTGTTATATAAATGTGAGAAGAATTAATCTGTTTGAACCTGGTCCCTTATCTGTTAAACAAACAAACAAACAGAACTAATACCACTCGTCTTGCAGGCTCACGAGGACTAGGCGAACTAGTCCATGGACAGTGCCCGGTCAGGTGTGGGCACAGAAGGTGGTGCCTGGTCTGTCCTCACCTCTGGCAGCCTACTGCATCCACGCTGTCCCTTCTACAGTGCTCCTAAAGTTCAACCTGTGCTTGAGGCCTCCCTCCTCCCTTTGGCAGGAGAATGAGAAAATGTCACTGCACAGTATCTTTCCATCCTTATTGACATCAGAAAAATTTTGAGAAACACCCTTAGATACTTTCTAAGCTGGGCACCTAAGCAGGAAAACCATTCTTCAGTGGAGGGAAGCTGTGTGCCTTGAGCTGTTGCTTAGGAAAATCTCGGGGCAGAGATTTTTGACATCATCAGTCATTTTATCTGCGTTTCCTTAATGACTGGATGGCACCATTTTTCTTTCCTAGTGCCCGTTGTTAATCCCACTTTAATATTTTTCATTAAGTGAATCTTCACAAAGTTTGTAAACATTATTTTACTAAAATTTGGACCCACACATTTAACGCTGTCTTTTCACCCCAATTCCTTTTGAAATGGTCCAATAAATGTTCGAGAACGTGTATAGCAGAGTTATAAAACAGAAAAATGGTGCAACTGGAAACCAGAAATTTTAATGACATTTCTGTAAGATATAGTTTCACATAAAACTGTTGCAGGAAGGGAGATCCCTTCCAAGGCTGGAGGGTGGGCTCCTGTCTAATACTTGGAAATGAATTGTCTGAGGAGACACATGTGTTGTAAAAAAAGAGGCTTTATTGGGAGGGGTGCCCTGATGGAGAACAGCAGTGTAAGGGAAACCAGGAGAACTGCTCTGCCACGGGGCTTGCAGTCTTGCGTTCTATGGTGCTAGGTTTAGTTTATAGGGTGTCTCTGGCCAATCACTTTAACTCAGGGTCCTTCCTGGTGGTGCACACATTGCCCAGCCAAGATGGATTCCAGTGAGAAAGATCTTGGGAGGCTGGTGGGGCATATGACTGGAGTCTGTTCTCCCTTTTTGACCTTTCCTGAATTCTTCCAGTTGGTGGTAGCTTGTTAGATCCTTGTTTCTTACCAGGACTTCCTGTTGTAAGATAACTGATGCAAATGGTCACTATTATGGCCAGGGCAGGTGGTTTGGGGCAATGTTTCCCCTAATAAAACTAGATTTAGGGTCTTACTATTTAGTAATGAAAAATTGTTATTTTATGAATTGTTTTAAAACCTTTGTTGTGACTTGAGTTATGTCTCCCCCAAATAATATGTTCAAGTTCTAACTCCCAGTGCCTATGACGTGACTGTATTTGAAAATAGGGTCTTTGAAGATATAATCAAGCTAAGATGAGGACATATTGGATTAGGGTGGACTCCAATCCAACAGTTGGTATACTTATAAGAAGAGGGATATTTGGAAGAGATACACAGAAATGAAGCCCATGTAACAAGGGAGGAAGAGATTGGAGTGGTGCAGGAGTGCCAAGGACTGCTGGCAACCACTGGAAGCTAGACAGAAGCAAGGAGAGATTCTTCCCTAGAATCTTGGGAGGGAGCATGGCCCTGCCAAAATCTTAATTTTGGACTTCCAGCCTCCAGAACTGTAAGAGAATAAATTTCTACTGTTTTATGTCATCTAGGTTGTGGCAATTTGCTATGACAGCCTTAGGAAACTAAAGTAAGCTTGATTGAAGACTTGATCCAAAAAATGGATTTAGGGGAGTACTGACTCCCATGCATATGAAGAAAAGACTCACTTGAAAATAAGTGGGTAGATTCCCTTAGAAGAGCCTCAGATAATCTCCAAACTTAGACAACAGGTGCTCAAATAAATGTGGGACACATGTGAGCCCTACCAATGACCTTAAGAAGTTGACCTTGACTCCATCCTTGCCATGAGCAGCTATGTCAAATAAAATGGAGGCATTATCCCAGCAGGTTTGTGCTAAGGAGAGCTGTGCCATTCTGAGAAGGGGTTGGCTTGGGTGACCATGGCAAACATAGAAGGGAATCCCATAAGGACAGGGGCTAAGCAGGCAAACTTTCTTGCATATACTCTTTCCTAACTTTTGGGTACAAACTAGACTGCCAATCTTAGAAAAAAAAGCCATAAAAATATGAAGTTTTCCCTTTCTCCTTTGTCTGAAATGAAACAGTTTAAATACAGACCTGTACAGTTTCTGATAAGCCACTTTTCAAATTCCCAAACAGGAAAAATGTAGACATTTATTTGTTAACAAATTTTTCTTGAGCACTGTTATGTGCCAGGCATTATTCTAGAATGAGGGTTTCATTCAGAGGTTTTACATCCTGTGCAAAGATCTGAAGGCAAACCAAAAGAAAACATTGGGCAATCAAGGAGCTGCAAGGATGGGTAAATAGGGAAAAAGCACTGGGCTCAGCTTGAGAAATTATTCAATACTATTTAAATTGTTCAAAGAAGAGATGCCAGTCAGAGCAATCCAAGGAGATGACCTCTCTGAAATGAACTTATCCCAAGAAATCAGAAGAAGAAAAAACTTCTTTGTAGATATCTTTGAATCAGCAATTCTTTTTAATATTTCAATATAGGATTAGACAGGACACTGTATTTAGGAAAATGGAACAGTCTGAGGCTAGGAAATATTGCCATAATATCAGCAATATAATTCTTAAATTAAAATTCTAAATAAAGGCAGCATAGAGAAAATTGAATCCTGCAGTAAACTGAATTGGTGAATTAGACAGTTATGTTGAGAAATTCTCCTATATTGCAGAGAAAAATAAACTTAACCGTAATGCATGTAAAGGAAACATGTTGCTGCTGCTGCTAAGTCACTTCAGTCGTGTCCGACTCTGTGCGATCCCATAGAAGGCAGCCCACCAGGCTCCGCCGTCCCTGGGATTCTCCAGGCAAGAACACTGGAGTGGGTTGCTATTTCCTTCTCCAATGCATGAAAGTGAAAAGTGAAAGTGAAGTCGCTCAGTCGTGTCCGACTCTTAGCGACCCCATGGACTGCAGCCCACCAGGCTCCTCCATCCCTGGAATTTTCCAGGCAAGAGTACTGGAGTGGGGTGCCATTGCCTTCTCTGAAGGAAACACGGTCAGGGGATAAATCCAACAGATCCAACTTAGGTGTAATGAAAATACCAAGAAGAGAGAACAACTACAGAGATGGTATATGCTCAATCATGTCCAACTCTTTGTGACCTCAAGGACCATAGCCCATCAGGCTCCTCTGTCTGTGGTGTTTTCCAGGCAAGACTACTGGAGTGGGTTACCATTTCCTACTCCAAGAACCATAATGCATGTAAAGGAAACATGGGCAGGGAATAAATCCAATAGATTCAATTTAGGTATAGTGAAAATGCCCAAAAGAGAGAGCAGCTACAGAAGTGGCAACAATAAAGACATAATAGAAAAAAAATCCATACCTCAAGAAACATTTGAGTCTTCAGACTGAAAGGACCTACTAGGAATCAGGTGAACTTAGTGTATAGACTCCTACTAAGACAGATCCAGTACAACTTCCTTCCAGCACTCAGGGAAAAACAACAACAAAAAACCCCCACACTATTTAGAAAAGGAAAAAAAGAGCATCAGCCCTACTAATCGCTGGCAGTCAGGGAATAACATACATAAAACTTTGAAGGAAACGTTACCACCTAAGAATTTCTTATATGGTTTATGTGAGAGGGCAACAGAAAAATCTATTCTCACATGTTGAAGAACTCATAAAATATTCCTTTTTTCTGAGCAAAATTCCTTGAAAAAGTCCTATAGCAATTCAAGGAAGAAATCAAAATAAATAATTCAAACTGGAGGAAGCCATTGCATCACAGAACTTATTACAAGAAATGAAACCAATAAAATTTCATATTAGTCTATAAATGATTGCTGTTAATATTATACATTTTAGCAAAAATATTAAAAATTATAATAACCTGGATCTGAAAAGACAGCTTATTCAGATAAAAACTTGAGAGTGTGAAGGAAGAAGGAGCAAATAGAGGCTCGGTGAGTATTTAAGTTTGGTCTGTTTTGTTTACTGTTTTATCCCCAGGCTTAGAATAGTACCTGGCATATTGAAGGTGCTTAATGAATGAATTAAGCCTACCAAGTCTCTATGATCAATTAGAATTTAAAACTCCCATGAAATAATAATAGAAAGACTATCTGATAGAAAGATAAAGGAAAATTTCAATTTACATCAATTTTAAGAAAATAAAAGTCGAATGTCCCATCCCTCCCCAATATAACTAGTCATCAGGAAAACAAAAAATAACAAAGACCTGTTAATTCTTATCCATCAATCTGATTACCAAAGATTAATATGTCTGAGGATACCACATGTTGGTGAGCATATAGGGAAACAGAAACTCTCTTCGTCTTTTGGTGAACTTTAAATTAGTTCTAATACTTTGGGGAATTTTTAATATGAAGCAAAGCTGAAAATGTGAGTACTCAGCAATCTGACTTCTAAGTATACACCTTAAAGAAACTCTTCTAAATGTGCTTGCCCATGAACTCCTCCAATGACATCATTGTTTGTAATAGTGAAAAAGTGGAAACAATCTAAATTCCCTTGTCCATCACAAGGGAAATATTAACCAAGAAATGAACCTGAATAATTCACACAATTGAAAATAATATACATTTGTTAAAATTAATGAACTACATTTGTGTTTTAACTAAATATGAAAAAACATAAAGTTAATTTGAAAAACAGCAGATTCCAGAATGGTATGAATAACCTGCTAGGATTCATACACATTTAACAAGCACTCAAAATCACACGCACTTTACTAGGAATTGTCTACAAAGACAGTGATTAACAGTAAGAAATAAGAACTAAATGGAAACGTGCCAAACTCATGATAGTCATTACCCCTGGGGAAGAAGACTAGGAGAGCTTTGAAATTATAGTTTGAAATAAAGGACTTCAGCTTTATAATATTTTGCTCCTTTTATTAAAAAAAAAAAACATCTGAAGCAAAGCAACAGAATGTTAACATTTGTTAATTCTGAACAGTAGATACATGGTTGGTTGTTATATTATTCTTGTACTTTATTTTTAAAGCCTTTCATACTCCCCCAAAAGTGTAACAAATATCTCACCTTATGTCCTTACAACAATGAATTTGTTAGAAGATTGATGAATTCCTAGGGAGAGAGTGGGTCTATGCAGTTCTGACATGATATTAAAAAAATTAAACTTACTGTGTTTGCTGTGTATACACATTATTATTATTTTTTTTTTTGGAAGGGCACAACCCTATCCCTTCCAAAGACATTTGGAAATGTTTGGGAAGAGATTTTGACTGGCACAATACTTGAATGGTGTTACTGGTATTTAGTAGCTGAGGCCAAGGATACTAATTGACCAGGCCCTGGTTCCAATTACGTCCTTTTGGGAAATACTGAGTTAGAAATTGCATTCTGCTGAGGCTAACAGAAAATCCTATTAGTAGTTTAAGCAAATAATCATTTTCTTTCCTTATGCAACAGGAAGTCAGGAGGCAGATGGTATAGGTTTAAGAGTGGCTCAAGGGTTTTAGGGCTCAGCTCAGAGTGTTTCCAGTTGTCTTTTCCTCATAGTCTCATAATGGCTGCTGAAGCTGTAGCCATCAAACCCAGTGTCCAGGCAGGAAAAAGAAAGGGTAAGGAAAGAGAGGGCAATATCCCTATTTGGAAAGCAAAAATCCCTGATAGAATTCTATATATGTCTTATTGTATCACATGATTTTGCTTGCTGAAAGGGTTTAGTTTCTGGTTTTGTGGCTTTTACACTAGAGGAAGGCAAGGAAAAGGGGGTCTTAGAGGATGTTGAGTCAATCAACCCACAGACTTTGCTGCAAAAATGAATAGGTTAAATATCCATATAAATAAAATAAAATTAAGGTTAACTCAGGAAAATAAAAACCACTCTGAATATTTACTATGAAGGGAACTTAATATAGGAAGTCAGTTACACAGGGGATTGATGGGTATGGAAGCTAAACAGGGGACTGTGAGGCAGCCCAGAGATTAGCAACCTCAGAAAACTATTATCCACTCAGTATTAGAAAGACAAGGAAGAGGGTAGAACAGGCTTATTCAGAAGGAGCTGGAACCAGAGTGGAGTTGCAGCTATTGAAGAAATATCACATAAGAGTTAGGGGGAGAGGAAGACCCCTGCTTACTCTTTTCTCTCACCAGATTTCTGCCGTTGGCCAAACCCAGTGGAAAGTCAGCTGACAGTCTGTAGGGACCACGCTACGATGTAGAGCTAAGTAAAAAAAGATCAAGAAATAAATTGGAGAGACAACAGGTCCAGAACCAACCTCTACTAGGTCAAAATACAAGCCCCACTTCTAAATTAATATGTTAAAGTAAAAGATAGTACAGACAATAAAAGTAAATCATGAGTGAAAAAATTAATATCAGATGATGTAGCATTAAGGCCTGGGCCAATAAATGAGATAAAAAAGGGTTTTTCTTTTTCTGTCTTTCTTTTTCTATTGCTAATAGGTGCAATCCATAACAAAGATGAAGGAATCATTGAAACTTTAAGTGCTAAATAGCATGGATCAAATATATATATCAAAACTTCTTAGAAATATGAGAAATCCACAAGAACCATAATCACAGAGGGGGACTTTAATCCCTGTGATAGATCAAGCAGACAAAAGTAAATAAGAACATTCAACAAGAGCTCATATTAAGACATATGGCAGCAGCCAAACCTGAAATCAGAGATAGTCATGGATTTAAGTGCTTTTATTAATACACAAGAAAATGAAGATAAATGGATTCAATTATGGCTTCAACTCGAGAGGACATAAAGAACAAATATAACTTTAGGAAAGCAAGAGAAAAGAATCAATGAAAACAAAAACAGAAATCAATACATTTGAAAGAAAGGTGAAATTGATAAATTTACCAAGATCCTATTCCAAAAAGGTCAATCAGAAGAGACAAACTCTTGGAAAATCTTACAAAAAAGTTACAAAAGACCACATACAGAGCATTAAGAATAAGAAAGGGGATATAACCAAAGACAGAGAGGTTAAATCCATTCTAAGAGCAATACTGTATATGACTTAATCCTCAGACATCTAAAAATCTTAATGGTAAAGATGATTTTATAGGGAAATAAAAATATTACAAAATTAAAAGAGGCCTTATTATGTCTCATGAAGCCCTATAGTTGTGCTCTGTCATGGAAACTGGAATATGACATCCATTAGGAAGAAATGCAAATTAAGTTTACTGAACTGTCTTCCCTATTAGACTACAAGTTTCCTGCAGTCAAAGACTACAATTATTTGATTCTGCACCTCCAGTAGATAACTAAAGTATACAGTACACATGGTAGAGAATGCAGACATTCAGGGGATGTTTGCTGAAAACGTTTCTTCTTTCCACCCTCTCTTCCTTTCCTTCTCCCTTTGCCCTTACCTCCCTCCCTCCTTCCTTTTCCCTCTTCCATATGCAAGGAACAGTCAGAAAGCAAGACCCATTTAGTTTAGAATAAAGAGCCCTCTATTTATGTCATTCTTCAGGTCCTATCCATGGTCTGTTCTTTATAGATCCCATCACCCTGTGAGGCAGGCTCCCATGTGGGGTCCACAGAGGGTTTCTCTGCAACCTGCACTGCTTATCAGGAGCTGCCTGGAGCTGGTGACTCAGAGAATGGCCCAGCAGGCCCTGGCTGTTGCTAGGAAACCACAGTTCCCTGGTGGAACCCAGAACAACACTTGCAAGTTGTCCCTGATAACTTAGAGGAAGCCAAGAGCTGTCAGAAAAGGTAGGGGGAAAAACAAAAAGCTAAAATGAAGAAGTAATTTTCCTTGCCCAGCACTAAATGACATGTATCTATGGGGACTAGAGACAAAAACAGTCAGAAGAGGTTGGCATCATTAACAGCACCCCTTTTGCTCTTGCTTCTTTTGACGTTGTAAAAGTGTGCTGCGTTCAGAACATGGCCACAAAGATACCTGTTCTGTAGACAAGCCTTGGAGTTTTCTGAAACTTTGGCCGTGGGAGGGGCTGGGGAAGTGAGGCAGGGCTTTCCTCCAGGTTCCCTGCCACTCTGATTTGGGCCTCTCCAGCTGTGGGCTCAGCCATCTTTTACAAGTGAGTGCTTCCTTGGGCCACCAGTCAGAAACTTTTGACCAACAGCAAATCAGTGTTGCCCAGGCAAACTGGCAATAGCAGAAGGAGAACAAGGAGCCCTACAGCAGTGGTTCTCCAATTTGGCTGTGTGTCAGAATCCCCTGGACCGTTTCTTAAACAGGGATTGCTGGGCCCTCCTCCCAGGGTTTTTGATTCAGGAGGCCCGGGTTGGGGCTGAGAATGTGCCTTCTGCTAGGTTCTGCTGGGTAGGTTCTCCAGAGACCACACTTTAGGGACCTTTGCACTAGACTATTAAATCTTGCAAGAAATTGAAAAATCACTGAATTGATGAAGAGACAGAGGTTCAAGGAAGTGCAGTGGATTGCCCAAGGTCACTTAGCTACTCATCATGGGCGCAGACCAGGCTTCCTGAATTGAATACTAGAGGTTTCTCCACTACCAAATGCTCTCTAAGCAGTGTCTCTTTAAAAATTCTCCAGAAGACTCCAGATGGCCGCCAACAGGGGTGGTCCTGTGAAGTGAATGCCAAGTTGCTAAATCCAACCCTGATAGCAACAGCTTTGAATGTGAAGCCAGAGACGGAATTGCAAAAGCCTTTGTGTTCTTCGCAGCGTTGTCTCTCATCTTTCTAAATACTGTAGATGGAAAAGGAAGCATGTTGAGCAGGAGCAGACACAGTTAGGCAGGGCTCCGATACGTTTCCAAAGAGGCATGCCTCCAGTGCCATGCTGCCAAGCTAGGGCTGCTGGTGGGAAGCCGCATCCATCGGCTTTGGGCTCAAACTACAAGGCAGGTCCCCTTCTTGCCAGCAGCCCCCACCCTCCTCTCTGACCTCTGTGTGGGCTGAGATAGCTCCAGAGATAACATTTAAAACTTAAACAAAAAATCACATGTTCTTTTCACTTTTGCTTCATCAGCCATCAAGGCTAATTGTAAGCTGCTGGATTTAAAAAAAAAAAAGTCAGGCAAGCAACACATATTAACAAGATCTGGTTAAAGCAAAACTAGGGTGAGTGCGGACTTTGTTTTCAGTCCTCCTGGTCCCCTCTTTGACCCTCTCATGAACCTCCCAGGCCCTCCACTCTTCCCTCCCCCTCTTCACATGTATTCCTGTATGATTCTCCTTCTCTTCACCTTCAGCTAAACTCGACTAAGGTGTGAGATGGAAAAGGGCTCACAGGTGTTTTAATTTTAACAAGGGGTATTTGAAGACCAAAAACCCTCCAGAGCTTGGTTAAATGAAGCTCTAATAATGAAATGTGGAGGGTATTGGAGAATGGAGGGAGAATCACGCAGAAACAGGAAATTATCTGGAGTTTTTTATGTTGTACCTCATAGGTGGCCACTAGTTTGTCTCCTGGCAAGGTTGAAACTTATGTTATATACTAATAATACTGACAGAGGCTCACACCTTCGGAACCACCACTCACATTTGTAGGACTTTCATTCCCACAAGAACCTTGTGCCCATTAGGTGGCATTCAGATAGAGCCAGTGGACACATTCTTGTTTCTGTAGCATAACAGTGCTACGAGTGAATGACTAGAGAGTTCCTCTTTCCTGCCAGGGTCTTAGCTCTGTTCATGTCTTCATGGGGTGAACTGTATGGTTGTGACTGCTACCAGGTGAGTGCAGAAATACTTGGCATTGGACTTCCTTATGGTGCTTCACAGTTTTCAGTGAGCTTCATGTGCATTATCCCCTTTGAGCTCATTTCTTGAATTTATGGAAATTATAACTTCCATAAAATTATAAATTTTACCTCTGAGGAAACAGAGGTTCAAATATATCGCTAGAAAGTAGCAGAGCTAGAACTTCGATCAAGCCTTTTGATTTCTGATTCTGAATAGACTATATTTCAGCCAGATACAATAAATCAAGGATGTATCATAGAAGAGGGAGTAGTTGGCTGACTAGGTAGGCAGAGAGGCTCTTGGAGGGCTAACTAGAGCTGGGAAGTGACTCTGGTCAGCATAAGAATATACTGAAAAGGGGAACATGATGGAGCCAGCTTCTTTCTGGTGATCACAGCGGATGCTGTTATTTGTGTGTCTTCAGTCAGAGTAGTTGGATAGGTAACATGCTGTGGCCTGTGACTCTCAGGAAGTCAGAAGAGCAAGAAAATGTGGGTTGGGCTGGTAGAGAGGACAGGTGGAACTTAAATGGAGCAGAGGGCTCTTACTGTTACCTTTAAGATTCTGCTAATGCAGAACTAAGGAAGTTCTGAGAATGTGGGGAGACTCCATCCAAATCATATCTCACCTGGGAATGCACCAGTGGACAAGCAGAAGGGCTTGTGCTGACTGAGGTCCCTTGGGAATTACATGTGTGTTGTCTGCTCACTCGATGCTCTGTGTAAATGCAACTCAGTGTTGTATTTCATTAATATTGTTTTGTCAGGCAGTACTTGTCCTACATTTCAGATGTTCCCAGGGATGGTGGGAGAAGGAATTATGTTAACCAGCAATATTCCATGCATTTAATTGCGCCTGGGAAATTACTCTAGCAATCGCATTGACTAAGGAGTTAAGAGAAGAAGGCAGACATTTCAGGTGTGTTGATTATGAACACAAAGGTCCTAAGACAACAATGAGCTTAATCTGTGGTGAGGAATAAAATCCCCTGCCTTGTCAAAGTGGAGAATCTGGGAATAATAGAAAGAAAAGTTGGACATGTAACCTGATACTGGATTAGAAGGGCCTGGAGTATCCCACTGAAGAGGGCTGTCTTGGTTGCGGGTATCAATGAGGCTTTTTAAGCAAGCATCACGTTAGGAAAATTATTATACAAATGCACAGGATGGTTTGGAGTGGGAAGAGCCTAGGGGCAGGGAACAAACACATAAGAGTACTGGAGTCATTTTTATAGGAGGTAATAAAGGGCTGACCTTGTATGCAAATGGGAGGAAGGACAGCTATGAAAGATGAGTCTTTTTTACTTGCCAAGGAGAAAGTCAATTGTTGGTTGAACATATTGTCCCCACTGGGATCTTGTGGGCAAGAAGCAGGTTTTCCTGCTATTCTCTTAACCTCACATTCTTGCTGCTTGTTTTCTCAATGTGGTCTCCTGTTGTCTTAATGGAGCAGTGGAACTCTGCTCATTAAAACTGTGCAGCACATTACGAGTTGACTCATTTTAAGTAACTGATTTTATAGCATTTCAAACCTGCCAAGTTGATAAATTAGGCACTGTACTATTTTACACAATCTGGAGTCTCAGATTTAGGGAATGTTGAAAATTAGCAAATCCTATGGCAAATGGCAGCCCCTGCTGGCAAGCACGATATTACAGGTTAACTCTAGTAGGCGATGGAATGGCCCAGAAACAGATGAGCAAAGAGAACAAAGCTGCCAGGAGCTGGAGGGGTTGAGGAGGGGAATCCATGGGCCCGGGAGAAATTAATATATTTCAGGGAAAGACAGGAAAAGCAATCGGTGATAGCAAGAAAACCTCAAAGTTGGAGAAATCATTTCAGAGGATTTTTAAGGAATGAATATGTATCTTTCACTAGCTAGGTGCTTGGACAGTATAAACGTGATATCAGACAAGGTTCTTGACCTCATAGGTGATTATATATTTTGAATAATAAATTCCGAAGAGCCAAATGCTGCAAAAACTTCTTTTAGGATAACATTGCAAGAGACTGACTACCCTCCCTAAATCTTCAACAATAATTTTGTATTTAATACATTTGAGAATTATTTTCTTGGAAACTGTTTTCCCTGTGGAAATACTTTTTAATGTCATATTGGCAATGTGTGTGGGGGAGGTGAGGAAAGGTTTCACTTTGCAGCCCTTGTTACTAAAATTCATATATTCTGGAAGGTCAGATTTTTCAGACTCTGATTCTCATTTGTGATTCAAAGAAGATGATAAAAGTGTTTATAAGGTCTGATCCTAGATTTCCAGGGCGACTGGTGTGTAAGAAGGCTTCATAACTTATTTGCTTATAACCACTTTTTTTTTTCCCCCAGAAAGAATTTAAGACTACTTTAAGGTAGATAATATCTGCAAACTGTAAAGAACTAATTATGTGCAAAACTCTGTACTAGCTATGGGAAGGGATAAGATGAGGCATTAAACATGGTGACTACTACGTGGAAAAATAGGAGCAGGAGTAAAAAGTTAATGGATAATAAAAGATTAACTATTAGAGCATAGTTTTGGAGCTTGACTGCCAGGGTCAAAATCTTGGCTCTGTAGTTGTTTAGCTGGGTGACCTTGGGCAGGCTGTGAGAGCTTTCAGTGTCTGATCTATAAAAGGGAGATAATAATAGTACCTGCCTCCTAGGTTTATTGTGAGTTTTAAATAGGTTAATCTATGTAAAGCACTATTCTGAGCCAGGCATTAGTAAGCGCTATATGTGTTAGCTACTATTATTATGGAAAGTGGTAAACGAGTGGCATAGTCAGCAAGCTCTGCAGGAGTTAGCCGTAAATCCTTTTGGGAAACAGTGTTATAAATAAAGAAATTGTGTTAGGAGAAAAGAACACAGGAAGATGAACTGGGGAGGCTTACTGGTGGTACTCCTGTAAGCTCAGTCTTTGAAAAGAAGCAGGATTTGTAGGAGGAAAGAGGCAGGCAGAATGGCCTGAATAATAGTGGAGGGAAATGATGGAGCCTGTTACAGGGGCAGGAAGAGAGGCTGGTCTGCCTGGATCCTTGCGAGCATAGAAGTAGCTGGAATGGGGGGTGGTGGCCCTTGACTACTAGGTTGAACAGTTAGAACTTGACTCTGAAGACGTGGGGATCCCAGAGGGTGTTTGAATGGGGGAATATGGCACATTAAGAACTTAATCTTTCACTTTTAATCTGTGATGGAGGGGTGAAGGATTCTGAGAGACTAGTTAGGAGTTACAGGGGAGGAAAATAATTTTACCCCTACCCTGNGGAGGCTTTTTAGTTCCTTTTCACTTTCTGCCATAAGGGTGGTGTCATCTCCATATCTGAGGTTGTTGATATTTCTCCCGGCAATCTTCATTCCAGCTTTTGTTTCTTCCTACTTTTTTTTTTAAAGACTGTGTGAGATTAGCCTTTTTAAAAATACGTTTTAATTTGACCGCATGGCATCTTAGTTGTGCATGCTGGCTTCTCTCTAGTTGCAGCATGGGGGCTCAGTAGTTGCTGCACTTGGGCTTAGTTGTCTTCAGGGATTTGGGATCTTAATTCCCTGACCAAGGATCAAACCCATGTCCCCTGCACTGGAAGGTGGTTTATTAACCACTGGATCACCAGGGAAGTCCCCACATTTGNCTGGCTTCTCTCTAGTTGCAGCATGGGGGCTCAGTAGTTGCTGCACTTGGGCTTAGTTGTCTTCAGGGATTTGGGATCTTAATTCCCTGACCAAGGATCAAACCCATGTCCCCTGCACTGGAAGGTGGTTTATTAACCACTGGATCACCAGGGAAGTCCCCACATTGGCCCTTAATGGAAAAAAGTATCTTAGACTTGTATATATAATGCTTGCAATATTCTAGGTACTATTCCACACACTTTACATGTATCGATTCATTCAGTCTTCATGACAGCACTTTTCTCATGCTCATTTTACAGAGGAGGAAGCTGAGAAACAGGGAAGGTCATCAAGTAGCAAGAAACCGGCAAAGCTGAGCTTTGGAGCCAGGCAGTCTGACTCCACAGTCTGTAGCCTTTTCATCACATGGCACAGCCTTACTACTCAGGTCTCAGCAGTGGCTGGTTGATAAGACAGTTGTCTAGTTATTCAGGTCACTGACTTGAGATAGATTACTAGGATTAAGGATAAAGTGGGGGAGGTGTGTAGGTGGGGAGACAGTAACACAAGTTAAGAAAATAAATTCTGGAGGTAATGATGGGAATGGGTGTTGTTTGGGCATTTGAATGGAATGGAGGTGCTTTTGACATGATGTTCATAGGCTGTCTGTACAGATAGTCATGGGACTAACACAAAGAAAATAACCAGAGTTAGCTATTTGCAGCTGATTTTCTAATTTTCTATAGGCTCAAAGTACATGACTTAGTGCTTGTTTTCATGGTTGCTGCAGAATTTCAGATAGGAACTCTTTAATGGGTTACAATCTGAGTTCAAAATGTTCACATTTTGTACCTGGCTAAAATCATTGTGGGTTATTGGATGTTCTGATTCTGAAAAGAAACCGGCTGTTTTCAGTGTCCTCTGCTTCAGAAAAGAACAAGTTAGTCCCAGGCTATTTCCAGCTAGATTTTATGACATTCTGAGTCTTTCGGGAAGTTCCAAGATCACAGACTAGATAAATGAGTGAGATTCTGTCACTCCAACAAGATACCTACATTATATGGTCAACTTATCTCCAGTCAGAAGCTTAGACTCTCTGATCAGGCCACCAACCAAGTTGTACCTCTAATATTTTCAAAGCCAGTTTGAGATGAGTCAAGGCTGATTGTCTATGTCATTGAAACCAAGGACCAGAAATGCTGCTAATACTTTCCTGTGGAAACGACAACTGTGTCTTCCTCTCTCTTCTCCTCCTCACTCCCTTCACTATCATCAACAACAAACGTTTGTACTGAGCTTTACAGATGACAAATCATGACATAATTTTGAGCTTGCTTCTCTTTTTCTACACCATTTCTACCTTCCATTAAAGGCTAATTCTAAACTATTGAACATTGAAATTGTGCTTCTGTTCTTCTAAAGTTGTGACAGCTAAGCTAAGTCTCTTCAGTCGTATCCAACTTTGTGCGACCCCATAGACAGCAGCCCACCAGGCTCCCCCATCCCTGGGATTCTCCAGGCAAGAACACTGGAGTGGGTTGCCATTTCCTTCTCCAATGCATGAAAGTGAAAATTGCAAGTGAAGTTGCTCAGTCGTGTCCGACTCCTAGCGACGCCAGGGACTGCAGCCCACCAGGCTCCTCCGTCCATGGGATTTTCCAGGCAAGAGTACTGGAGTGGGGTTAGACAGGGACATATGCAATTACCAACTCTTATTTATCTAATTAAGCACTGGTTAAAAATATATCAACAATAACTAGGTCAGTTGATTTGGACAATTAGGATACAAATATGGCCTTTGAATAGTGAAAGAAATAAAACCAGTTTTTGTAAGACTGCTGGAAGGATAATTCCAAGTATGTAGGCTTTTTATATTAATGTTATTTCATAACAGGAAATTCATCTTAGAAGCACCTACAGCTGATAGTAATAATGAATAAAGACAAAGATGTAAGGAATTGGGTAATAAAATTGCTATGGATTTGGCCTGAAGATTTTTCTACATGAAACGACCTGACTGATGAATAGTGGGCTTGGGAGTATGATGGTTATCTTCCTTATTTTCAGTTCTCGTTTCAGAGAAATAAATTCAAATATTGTTTCTTGATTTGAGATTCTACTCAAAACTTGGCTGCTATATGTCTCCTGTGCAAACTGGTATTCTCTGACCTGACATCTAAAAGAAGGTTACTGCTCAGGACCAGCTGATAGGAATGCTTATAAGGAACAGTTAAAAAAGTGCAGTGCTGCGTAAATGCTAAACACCAATGAGAATGATACAGCGTGGGAGGAAAGGTGTGCTTTTTCCTTTGCCAGACTAGGCTGTACAGTTCGACCTCCAAGAAAGTCATTTTGTTTTGTGGGTGTATGAGCAAGTGTGCAATACATTTGAACCATCAGAAAATACAGATTTTTATCATTTTCAGCTTGAATCTTAATTTTTATCCCAGCAACTTGAAGAGTTTTTAGATATCAAGTCAGTGACATATTTAAATTTGTCAAATGAAGGGCATTTTTGTGCATCAAATTTTTCCTCCTATAGCTGAGCTTGGATATATAGATAGCTGGAAACACAGACTTTTTCTCATCATTAACCAACTTTAAAGGCAACCCAGTTTAATAGGCTGTAGCTGAGTGCTCCCAGCTCTGTCAGCCACTCTCTGCTTGAACGCAGGCAAGAGTAGTTCACTCTCAGTGGGAAATGGAAAGGGCATACACTATTTTCCTAAGAAACCAAAGTAAAAGCTGTGTGTCTGACAGGCAGTGACATTCCCCTCCCAACCCCAGTGGCTACTGGGTAGCAGATCTGTTGAGAGCATTTCCCATTGTTGTCACTGAAGTGTGTGGATTTTTCTCCTGGAGGCACTACTCCTTGAACAGTCTTCCTGTTGTGACTGCCCTCCCCGTAAGATCTCATCCTAATTTTGCATTCAGTTGTTACTTCCTGGAAGAGAGTCAGGGAGCATAAGAAAGAGAGTGACTTGTAGCCATACCCCAAATATTAAAGGACATAAGGATCCAATCCTCTTGAAAAAACCTTGTTTGAAGGATCTCAGTTTTCACTTGAAAACTTAAACTATGTGGTTTCTGGTTCCTTCAACTTTAGTTTCGTTCTGTGAAAAACATGAAGGCATACTGTAGGGAAGCATTCCATTTCAAACGCCTTTAAAGTTAAGACAAGGTTTGTCTGGCAAAGGCATCACAGTGTTTGGCAATGTCCAAACATTAGACATTGGACAACGCAAACTCCTATTTTTCTGTCCTTACTGGAAAACATATCTGCCCTCATAAACTTGAGTCATCGATTATTGTCTCACCAAGATCTTTTAGGGGAAACAGTTCATCCACTGTTCTTTAACACTTGATCTTGGGCTTGGAGATCGTGTGGAGAAAGTCATGAATTTGACTGCAGTGTTAAGTCTGTTATGAGTCTGTATCCAACCTGATCTGTCATAGCACACATTCTGCTTCTCAAGAAAATTCGAGGGGATGTTTGTCTTTCATCATAGATAGATGTAGCCTCTGACATTGCGTCTCTGTCTATCATCTGTGACCAGGGTAACCCCCCCCCCCCCCTTTTCATCTAGCGTTCAGAAGTAGCTAAAACAAAGGGTAACTTCTCTTCTTCCAATTCTTGGAGGACCTCCTGGAGGCCAGGGACTCTTTTGCATGCAGAACTCACCACTTTCCCGCCTTGGTGGAGGAAGTGAGAAAATGTGTAAATATGTATGCACATTCTTGCTCTGGAGAGCCTTTGTTCCTTTTCTCCCATTTGTATCTCAGTGGGGATGTGAGGCCACAGGATAGAGATCGAGTCTAAGTGTGCACAGTGCAGTGTCAGTGCTGGCATTCAATGTGCTACCTTTTGCAAACAGTAAGAATTATAAACCTATTTTTGGTGCTAGCGAGAGCCTTCCTAGGACAGGAAGGAAGGAGGGAGAGACTTTCTTAAGAGTTTCAAAAGGCCATAAAAGCCTCAACAGACCATGATTTTCCTGGGCATTTATCTCTCTTCACCTCTTTCCATTTTGGGTATCATTGATTTACCCCAATAAGCAGGATTGAAGACTGCCTCCCCCTGTACAGATTTTCTTGGGCCTGGATGTAGTTTCTAACACGGACTGTGTGGAATTCCGCTTTGATGACTAGTTCTTTGATGAGTCCTTTGATCTTGTTCAGTTTTTAGGGATCTGTTTCCAGACCCCTGACAATAAGCACACTCAGCAGAAACAGCCTTCAGACTTCATTTCCCTCCTACCCAGGGAAGCCATCAGCCATGCCCTTTCATCTCATCTCACGTCTGAGACACAATCCGAAAGCCAGATTGTGTCTCAGACTTGAATTTGCTGAATCTGTATTAGGGCTCTCAACTCCCTCACTCATTGCCTTTTTTCTCAAATGAAGCAGCTGTTTCTGGACTTTTGATGAAACTGATGAAATGAGACTCAAATTCAATAACTCTTTAGAGGGCTGGGGTGCCTGGGGAGATGCAAAAGGGAAGGAGTAGTCAGGGTTTTGAACAAAGCCTGGCTTTTATTTCCACTCACTTCTGCATTTTTCCTAGGTTAACAAAACCCAGTGCTGAGCACAACTGAAATGCAACTAGGACACGGGACTGCCAGGCCGTGGATGTTGTCGATAGGATTAACAGCAGGAGAAAAGAAATGACTAATTCTGGTAGTAAGGAAATGCATGATTATCCAAGGGTCTTAAAGGACCTTTCTGGGTTAAATTAAAAAGGAAAAGGAACACACATTAGGTTTTTTAGCAGAGCATACAGTTTTAAACCTCTTATTCAAAATGGTCTTTTATCAACATCTTACTCATGCTGCTAAGTCAAAGGACTTCATGCTTATGGGAGAGTTTAATTAAAAGGACATTTCCTAGAAAAAGAACATATCAGATCCTACATAGTCAAACAGGTTTTAAAAACAATACATTGGGGAAATTTTTGATACAGGTATTATAAGAAAGGTAATATTTTAGCAACCCAGAGCACCTGATGACTATCTACATGATCCAGAGAATTCATTCAAAGGTGGAGAGAGTGGCGAGACGTAAAAAGGTGAGTCAGGGAAGGCTTTGTGCAAGAAGCAATGGCAATCACCACCGGGTGCCATGGCAGGCATTTCTTTTCATAGAAACTATTTCATGGACTTCTTGAAAGAAAGGATTTCACAGATTGTGACACAGAACCTTAGTAAGGTAGTCCATCTAAAGCTTTCTAGTTCATCAGTGGTGGAGATAGGACTTGAACAAGGCAGATAGGTACTTTCCTGTATGCCACACTGTCTTCACTTGCACTGGGTGTGATAAACGAGACTTAGTTATAAGGTAGAGCTGCTTATGATGAAGCTTAGAACATGAGGAGGGGACAAGGAGACAAAGGTAAGTGAACGTGGTTCCTCAGCTCGCTCTTCACGCTGCGGTGATGGAGCCTAATAATGAGTGTCCAGCTTAGATCTACCAACCCAAGTCCTCTGACACCAAATAAAATGCTCTTTCCACTACGTTTTAGCAATAAAATATTGTATTCCATAGTTGAAATAAAGGATAATGTCTTAAAATGCCAATGCATGACATATTGTGAATGAGTTTGCTAGTACTGGCAAACACGGAGGAGAAGAGTTTGAAAGTCAAGGACTCTTAAGTTCTTGAAGAATGATAGGGAGAAAATGAAGACAATAGCATCTATCCCCTGGTTTCACCAGAGGCTGCCGATGGTGGCAGTGGTGATGTGTGTGTCTGTGTTTGTTAGTGGGCACTAGGGGCACAACCAGCGACTCTCAGATGTGATCCCTGCCCTGTTTGATTCGGGTCCACTTGCTCTCCAGGGGTAGAACTGATTGTTTCAGCTTTCTCCATCTTGCCATTGGCAAGGCTTATGATTATTTTCCATTCCCAGCGTCTCTCTCTGTCTTTCTGTCTCTCCGTCTCTCTCTTTCTCTGCTAACCCAGATTCTGTATGGGACCTACCGTAGCAAGAAATGTTTAAGACGATGGCGGCTGAGGTGAGATTGTGTCGCGCTGTCCAGGCCTGTGGTCCACCAGTTTTGCTCTGAATATCTGGTTCTGAGCCCCTCCTGTTCCCCAGAACTTATTTGCATGTGCAGACTTCCTTCCAGCTCTACATCGCCTCTAGTCCTGGAACTCTCTAGGTCTAGCTCCCGGGAAGGCACCCAGTCTGCCCTCTTCGTTCTCTTGTAGAACTGCTGATAGGGACCTCGCAGCTGATGGACACTCTTTCTGCCTTCTCGAATTCCTTCCCCCTATGGTAAAACTACCATGCTCCCTCCCCCGCACCACAACCACCACCACTGCCAGCAACTCGGGGTGAAACTTCCACCTGAAGCAGGTCCTTTCTTAGCGTGTGTACGTGTGCTCGTCAGAATCTCATGCTTCTGCAGATGTATGGATGAAAATACCTATGACTGAGAGAATACCTATGACTTTCTTCCAAGTGCAAGAAAGGTGAGAAATCCTGAAATTCTGTCATGGTCCAGAGAAGACAGAATGGAGTGAAGCTATCTATGCCTAGAGCAACAGAAAGAGATGATATCTTGGAGGCAATGAGAAAGATGCCCTGTTGAATGTTTGTGTTAAAATTGTTCATATAACCTGGAAACTGAGGGATCTTTTACATAAATTATTACTGTTGTACTTGTGCTCAGTTTCTCAGTTGTGTCTGACTCTTTGAGACACCATGGACTATGGCCCGCCAGGCTCCTCTGTCCCTGGAATTCTCCAGGTAGGGATACTGGAGTGGGTAGCCTTTCCCTTCTCCGGGGAATCTTCCCAACCAACCCAGGGATCAAACCCAGGTCTCCCACATTGCAGGCAGATTCTTTCCTGTCTGAGCCACCAGACAATGGGATACTGTAATCTAACACACACACACACACACACACACACACGAAAAGCCAGGCCAATCGGATAGATACTTTCTATAGGAATTTAAATCTTAAACAGATTGACTCAAGGATGGGTTGTGTTTCGAGGAGTGATCTGAAGTGACTGTTCAGTAGTCCTGCTATTGAGATCGTCTAAGTGAAGTCACTCAGTTGTGGCCGACTCTTTGTGATCCCATGGATTATAGCCTACCAGGCTCCTCCGTCCATGGCATTTTCCAAGCAGGAGTACTGGAATGGGTTGCCATTTCTTTTTCCAGGAGATCTTCCTGACCCAGGGATTGAACCTGGGTCTTCTGCATTGTAGACAGATGCTTTTACCATCTGAGCCACCAGGGAAGTGAGATCGTCTAAGCTGCCCTTATTTTGGACTGCTCTAAAATCTGAAGTTTATCTTTTCTTTAACATTTGTGAACTGCTCCGTGTTCTTCCCAAGGTTTCTTTGTAAGTTGCTATTCAAATTAGCTAGAGTCAGTTCCTGTTGTTTGTAACCGAAGAACCTTAATCAATATAGATCATTACTTATTTGAAATCACAACCACCAAGCACAGAGTGGTCATCAGTAAGAGGACAAAACTCTTTCTGCTTGGGTCCTAAGATTACTTAGAGAGTGTGGGGGTGACACTGTTCTCTGTCCTCTCTTGAACCTGACCTGGCAGCATTTACTGTGCTCTGCCTCACTGGTTGCTTTGACCTGAGCTTGGCCTTTGGACATTTCCATTCCCAGGAAATAGAGGGGGAAACAGTGTCAGACTTTATTTTTCAGGGCTCCAAAATCACTGCAGATGGTGACTGCAGCCATGAAATTAAAAGATGCTTACTCCTTGGAAGAAAAGTTATGACCAACCTAGATAGCATATTCAAAAGCAGAGATATTACTTTGCCAACAAAGGTCTGTCCAGTCAAGGCTATGGTTTTTCCAGTAGTCATGTATGGATGTGAGAGTTGGACTGTGAAGAAGGCTGAGCGCCAAAGAATTGATGCTTTTGAACTGTGGTGTTGGAGAAGACTCTTGAGAGTCCCTTGGTCTGCAAGGAGATCCAACCAGTCCATTCTGAAGATCAGCCCTGGGATTTCTTTGGAAGGAATCATGCTGAAGCTGAAGTTTCAGTACTTTGGCCACCTCATGCGAAGAGTTGATTCATTGGAAAAGACTCTGATGCTGGGAGGGATTGGGGGCAGGAGGAGAAGGGGACGACAGAGGATGAGATGGCTGGATGGCATCACTGACTCGATGGGCGTGAGTCTGAGTGAACTCCGGGAGCTGGTGATGGACAGGGAGGCCTGGTGTGCTGCGATTCATGGGGTCGCAAAGAGTCGGACATGACTGAGTGACTGTGAACTGAATTCCCAAGAAGCTTCCTATGTTTTACCACCTACCTGGTACTAAAAAATTCATGCTTTCTGTCTTTGCTAGTTTCTCTAAAAGGCTTCTAGTTTCTCCATAAACTCCACGGCATGTCCAAGCAGGATTTGTATGCTCCTTTCCTGGAGACTCATTGCTTCAGGAACTCCTTCCTCCTAGGTCCATGGCCTGCTGGCAGTGATGTGCTAACCATCATGGATAAGGACAGACATGGATTAGCACCTCACTGTCACTACTTAGGGGTGACTTTATCTAATCTCTCTGAGCCTGTTTTTTATGGAAATAAATGCTATTTATGGCTGTAGAACTTTGGAATGCTCTTTGTGAACTGTTACTGGTGTTTATTGAAGACGAGTTTCTGGGCAAAAGAGTATGGATAACTCAGTGTAAACCCACTAGTCTCTTGGGAGAAATGACCCTGCATAGGCTCTAAAGATGATAAATTTACAGGCATCATCTTTCATATGAAATGTCACAAATAGACACAGACCCAGGGAAGTTCAGTCAACCGACCAAGGACGTTCAGCTGATTAGTTATGAAACCATATCTGCAATTCACCCCTCCTAATTCTCTTTGAAAATCACTATTGATGCTAAAAGTTGCCATGAATGCTTTGTGTGCATAGTTTTTTGATATGTTAATTCTGGTGCTGAATTTTGTCACTGGAGAGTTTTTCTACCTGTGATGGGAGTGATGGCAGAGACCTGCATATAGAGAGGGTGTGAGCTTTGCCCAACATAGGAAATAGGATGAGTCTCTTTTGGTTTAGTTTATTGAAGTAGGAAAGTGCAAACTCTGTAGCTTAGAGTCTGAGCACTCTCCATGACATTTCAAGGCAGTCCTGGTGTCAGGACTTCCACATCCAGTCACCACAAATAGCTCACAGGACTGGCCTGTGTCTAAGCAGGGTGATCTGGTCACCATGGCCCTGAAAATGGAATTTAGCAGTAAGTTAGACATAGCCCCAGTGAGCCAGTCTTCTGATCACTTACCAGTCCAAGCAGGCTTCCCATGGCAGAGGAAGGACTGAGTTACATCAGACATACATGAATCAATACAAAACAATTCCTTCACAAAAGAAAACCTAATTAATCACCCTGCTGCCCAAATCAACTGTATTCTCTTTCTGAGCTGCTGACACATTCCAATTCCTGCAGACAAGTGCGTTCTAACTCTCATTAATGAAAAATACATATCTATTTTGCTATTGCCAATTTTATTTTCTAAAACACAACCAATATTGGAAACTTAACTATGGTCTTAGAAGGGTTTTCACAGTGTAGAAAAAAGTAAGATTTTATGTTAGGAAGTAGACTAGAACTCATAGAGGATGGTGATCTAATCTGAGCTGAGTCCTTATCTGGCTAGCTTTGCAAGAGGGAGAAGCAGGGATGGGGAATGAAAGCCAGGGGTGTGACCCTAGGGCACCCACTAGAAGATGTTGCAACCAAACGTTAACCTCTGGGAAGAACATGCACTTTCCACAGGTCTTTCCTGCTAATAGATGCTTTGTATCACTAACTGCAGGGACCCACAAGAAGTCAAAGGCCATCTGCTAAGGGAAACTCCATTTTTCATTCATTCATCAATCATCACCCTTCCCAATAAGCCTGACAACCAGAGACGACTGTCTTCTAGGGCCAGTATAGAGCATTCTCTACTACTCTGTAGTAGTAATGATGAACACTTAGATGCCACGAGTGTGAATTCCTTACCAAAGGTGGTACCGTAGGTGGTAGAGCATGTGGGCTTATAGTCAAATTCCTGGGCTCAAATCCTAACTCTACCACTTATAAGCTATTTGACTTTGGAAAAGCTAACTTTTTTTCTCCAAAATTACATTTCCTCGCCTGTAAAAGTTGGACTGGTGGTGTTGGAGAAGACTCTTGAGAGTCCCTTGGCCTGCAAGAAGATCCAACCAGTCCATTCTGAAGGAGNGAAAAAAGTAAGATTTTATGTTAGGAAGTAGACTAGAACTCATAGAGGATGGTGATCTAATCTGAGCTGAGTCCTTATCTGGCTAGCTTTGCAAGAGGGAGAAGCAGGGATGGGGAATGAAAGCCAGGGGTGTGACCCTAGGGCACCCACTAGAAGATGTTGCAACCAAACGTTAACCTCTGGGAAGAACATGCACTTTCCACAGGTCTTTCCTGCTAATAGATGCTTTGTATCACTAACTGCAGGGACCCACAAGAAGTCAAAGGCCATCTGCTAAGGGAAACTCCATTTTTCATTCATTCATCAATCATCACCCTTCCCAATAAGCCTGACAACCAGAGACGACTGTCTTCTAGGGCCAGTATAGAGCATTCTCTACTACTCTGTAGTAGTAATGATGAACACTTAGATGCCACGAGTGTGAATTCCTTACCAAAGGTGGTACCGTAGGTGGTAGAGCATGTGGGCTTATAGTCAAATTCCTGGGCTCAAATCCTAACTCTACCACTTATAAGCTATTTGACTTTGGAAAAGCTAACTTTTTTTCTCCAAAATTACATTTCCTCGCCTGTAAAAGTTGGACTGGTGGTGTTGGAGAAGACTCTTGAGAGTCCCTTGGCCTGCAAGAAGATCCAACCAGTCCATTCTGAAGGAGATCAGCCCTGGGTGTTCTTTGGAAGGAATGATGCTGAAGCTGAAACTCCAGTACTTTGGCCACCTCATGTGAAGAGTTGACTCACTGGAAAAGACTCCGATGCTAGGACGGATTGGGGGCAGGAGGAGAAGGGGACGACTGAGGATGAGATGGCTGGATGGCATCATTGACTCGATGGGCGTGAGTCTGAGTGAACTCCGGGAGTTGGTGATGGACAGGGAGGCCTGGCGTGCTGCGATTCATGGGGTCGCAAAGAGTCAGACATGGCTGAGTGACTGAACTGAACTGAGTGTGTTAACATTACTTTTTCATACAACTAACAAAGAAAAGGGACTGCCAATCAGACTATGACACAACATTGATTGTAAAATTCATCTATTTTAGACACGTTGCTAAGTCACTTCAGTCGTGTCCGACTCTGTGCGACCCCATAGACGGCAGCCCACCAGGCTCCCCGTCCCTGGGATTCTCCAGGCAAGAACACTGGAGTGAGTTGCCATTTCCAATGTTTTTAAATAAAAGGATATTACAACTGAGGAAGTAGGCTAGCACCTACCTCATGGTATTCAGGTGAGGACCAAGATCATACAAATTTTTAGTACTTTGTCAGTCACACACGCTTGCTTGCTAAGTCACTTCCATTGTGTCTGACTCTTGGCAACCCTATGCAGCCCTCTTTGAACCCGTCCGGGCTCTTTTGTCCATGGGATTCTCCAGGCAAGAATACTGGAGTGGTTTGCCATGCCTTCCACCAGGAGATCTTCCTGATCCAGGTTCTTACCCATGGTTCTTACATCTCCTGCATTGGCAGGCAAATTCTTTACCACCAGCACCTCCTGGAAAGCCCTGTCAGTCTCACAGTAAGCCCTAACAAGTTACTACTACTATTTTACTACCAGAAGCTGGTAGTTTGGGTAATTTCAGCAAGTCATTTAACTCTATGCTTTATTCTCTTCATCTTTAAAATGAATGGGTAGCCATATGGTCTTGCCACCCAGAATTGGAAAGGAAAACTAATTTAAAAAAATGTTTTTCGGTCTTAGCCGTTCTAACTGTGAAACACTATCAACTTCTTCTGCTGTTCATCTTCTGTATCTAAAAACCGATAAGGAAATCTACTCTGCATATTTTTATGTATGTATTAATTTAGTTGGAATTCCAAGGCCAATTTAAACTTTCAACTTGGTGTATTTATATTTCTATTGTAGTTGTTGAAAGAGAACTTTCAATTTTTAAAATTTATTCTCCTCAATATAACTCTGAGGTTTCATGAGTGGTTTTGTTTTTTTACTGAGAGGGGAAGTTATCTTAATATAGTATCTCCATTGTTGGCCAAGCCTAAAGAAATACTAGTAGCCTGCCATGCTCTTCCTCTTTCATACTAGTTAGGTAAGAAAAGAAAATACATTTCAGAATTGTAAAATACAAAGAAAATTCAAATACTAGTCCCATAGGTCCTTACTGTTAGATCCCGCTTAGAGTGGCAAGGAACTAGACCAGTTAATGCTGCTGTTGTGTAAGAGAAGTTCAACATAACTGGACTCTCGGTTATTGAACCTTAAGCAGGCATTGTGTTAGGTGATAGAGAAGCAAATGAATTTAAAACAAAATTAATGCCCTCCTAGAATCCACAGTCTGATAAGAAATGACAACACAGTGTGATAAATACTATAAAAGTGCCATGGGACTATCAAGGAAGCAGAGACTGGATCTGCCTGGGTAAGCAAAGGATGTCTTTAAGGATTGTATAGGAGTTTACAAAATGAAGAGTTTGGGAAAGAATATTGCCTGCAAAGAGAACAGTGTTTGCAAAAACATCAGTGTAAAGAAACATGGCTTTCATGTAGCTTTGCATGGCTACTGTGCAGTGTACATTGTGTGTGTGTGTGTGTGTGCATGCATGTTTGTGTGTATGGGGTAGAGCCCATTGTGGTGATGAGACCTGCAAGGAAAGTTGAGATAAGATTGTTAAAGACCTTAAGTGACTACAGTAAGGAGTTTGAACTTTTTATCCCAGAGGGAAAATGTATAGATCCAAGAAGTATTTGGTGGTAGATTCAATGGGACACAAAAATAAGTTAGTTATAGGGCGCTGAGCATTACAGAGGAACTGGGAGAGATTTCAGGTGTCTCACACGGACTCCTAGATGACTGGAGGTGCAGCAGCCACTGACAAGGCACAACAGAAGGGCAGCTGCAATGAAAAAGGCATGTAATGGAGACTCAGAAGACCTCGGTTTAGGTCTGAGGTTTTGAAAAACTACCTTGAAAATAATTGGATCAGGTTATTATATAAATACTAAGCCCTTGTGTGCCTCATTTTTCTCATGTTTACAGCAGTAAGGTGGAGAAGAAGTATACCAAGAGGACTTAGGGGTCAGGGTGCATGAATTCAGTTGACAGCTAGTAGTGTGTGATTTTTGGCTAGCTACTTAAGTCTTCTCAGTTGGAAAATGAGGGTAATGATAACACCGGAAGGATGTTATGTTATGTATCTGGCACACAGTAAGCCCTCAATAAATATTTGTTCTTACTATTATTATTATTATCTCTATTATGAAACGATATATCTGTCCTTTGAGGCAGCACAGTATAGTGGTAAAGAGAATGAACCGGGAACATTTAGGCTGCATCTGCCATTCACTGCTGTGTAATCTTGGGCAAGTTAATAATCTTTCTGAGCCTCACTTCCTTTATCTGTAATATAGGGATGATGAGGCCATCTACCTCACAGAGCTCTTGTGAGGATTAAATGAGATGATAAATGTGAAGTGCTTTGATGAGAGTCTGGCACAAAATGCTTCTACATTTGTTGTTATTATTGTTATAATTGTTATTGCACTAATTTTAATTTTTAGGTTGTACACTGTTTGGGAGGGAGCGTATTCTATAGAAAAGTTGTTACTTTTCCATGTTAGTGACTTTGTTCAGATAACAGAACAGGCTCTGAAGAGACAGACCTGTATTTAGTCAGGTGACATGTGGGGTGGCCTGCAAGCCAGGACTGAGGACCGTGGAGAGCCTCTGAAATGGCTCATCTGAATTAAATGGGACGACTTTGACTTTCTCCTCCAGATTCTGTGTGGGAGGCTTATACATTTGCTTTGGTAATGAGTTTGCTTTTTCAGCCAAAGAAAAGGAGAGAATAATAGGAGAGAGAAGGCGTGAGAGGCAATCACAGAAACCTGGAGGCTCAGATCCTCCGAAATGGAAAAGGAGCCTGCATTTCGGCAGAAACAAGAGAAACAAGGAACAACCTCAAAGTTCATTATGATTTAACTTTGAGATAGCAGCAAATGCCAGCCATGTGACTACTGAAGCCTGTTTGAACTGTAAGCAGGACAAAGGGGGAAATGGAGTGTGTTAGCAGGAGTGTAAAAGATAACCTGCTCACGTACAGGCTGTGCGGATGCTGGTGCACGTATGCGCTGTTAAAAGCTATGAAATCTCTCTAAAGCGATCATTTCCCTCTCTATGGCAAATCATTGAAAAATCTTTGTTGTGTATTTACTTGAACAAAATTCTTAGAACCTTTTAAGATGCTCTCTCTCTGTTGTGAAAAGAATGCAAACTCAAGAGTGACGGGGTTAACAGGCCAGAAGCCACAATGAATTGGAGGGCACATCGCCTCGCATTGCTCAAAAGAGTAAAGTAGGAATTCATTTAATATTTTTTTCCTGAAAAGAAGCATTTCTCTTTGTGTCGTAGAAGATTCAGGAACCTGATTGCCCAACAGTGTCAGTTCCTCTGCTTCTCCCTGTGTCTGGTATTATCAGACACGATTATCATTAGGATCCTCTTTCTTTGACTTTTCCCATCTGAGAAAAGCATTATCTTCAGCATCATATTGTGAGATGGAAGTTAGAACGGAATAGCTAGACATTAGTGTTTCATGTATTGGAGAAGGAAATGGCAACCCACTCCAGTGTTCTTGCCTGGAGAATCCAAGGAACGGGGAGCCTGGTGGGCTGCTGTCTATGGGGTCGCACAGAGTCAGACACGACAGAGGTGACTTAGCAGTAGCAGCAGCAGTGTTTGTCTAGATTAATGGCATAAATTGGGAATTTAATTTGATTTTGGGTATTAGAAAGGGAAATAGTGGAATCTGTGACAGATTTTATATTCTTGGGCTCCAAAATCACTGTGGACAGTGACTGCAGCCATGAAATTAAAAGCCGCTCCTTGGAAGGAAAGTTATGACAAACCTAGACAGCATATTAAAAAGAAAAAACATAAATTTGTTGTCAAAGGTCCATATAGTCAAAGCTATGGCTTTTCCAATAGTTATGTATGGATGTGAGAGTTGAGCCATAAAGAAGGCTGAGTGCCAAAGAATTGATGCTTTCGAACTACAGTCCTGGAGATGACTCTTGANAATCCAAGGAACGGGGAGCCTGGTGGGCTGCTGTCTATGGGGTCGCACAGAGTCAGACACGACAGAGGTGACTTAGCAGTAGCAGCAGCAGTGTTTGTCTAGATTAATGGCATAAATTGGGAATTTAATTTGATTTTGGGTATTAGAAAGGGAAATAGTGGAATCTGTGACAGATTTTATATTCTTGGGCTCCAAAATCACTGTGGACAGTGACTGCAGCCATGAAATTAAAAGCCGCTCCTTGGAAGGAAAGTTATGACAAACCTAGACAGCATATTAAAAAGAAAAAACATAAATTTGTTGTCAAAGGTCCATATAGTCAAAGCTATGGCTTTTCCAATAGTTATGTATGGATGTGAGAGTTGAGCCATAAAGAAGGCTGAGTGCCAAAGAATTGATGCTTTCGAACTACAGTCCTGGAGATGACTCTTGAGAGTCCCTTGGACAGCACGGAGATCAGTCAGTCCCAAAGGAAATCAACCCTGAATATTCATTAGAAGGACTGATGCTGAAGCTGAAGTGCCAATACTTTGGTCACCTGATGCGGATGGCCAACTCATTGGAAAAGACCCTGATTCTGGGATTTGAACAAACTCTGGGAGATAGTGAAGGACAGGGAAGCCTGGCATACTGCAGTCCATGGGGTAACAAAGAGTTGGACGTGACTTAGTGATTTAACAACAACAAATTTGAAGAATAGCATAATTTAGTGTCCGTAATTGTTTACCGTAAACTTTTTTGGGGGCCAGCACTTTGACCATTTAATTTCTATTTCAATTTACATAAAACAAGTAATTAAAGATGAGCATCAAATCTAAGCAATAGAGAATTAAAATTAAGCTTGATGTCTGTATCGTGCAGGCGCAGTTTATGTAGCAAGCAAATACCTTTCAAGCATTAACAGGACATTTGAAGGAATTGTCTGCAAATATAAAGTTTTAAAGCTGTAAATAGTAAAGTATAAAGTAGGGCCAAAGGAAATTTATGGGAAAATTAAGGTTCGTATATTGCTTGCTTTACCATTCTTCTTTAAAAAAAAAAAATTAGATAAAGTTGACATATAACATTATACAGTTCCAGCTGCACAACCTAATGATTCAAAATTTGTATATACTGGGAGATGATCATCACAGTAAGTCTAGTTAACATTCATCAGCATACATAGTTACAAAATTTTTTACTAGTGATGAAAACTTTTCTGAAAGTGAGTGTCGCTCAGCTGTGTCCGACTCTTTGGGACTCCATGGACTATACAGAAGACTTTCGAGATTTACTCAGTTGGAAACATAATACAGTATTATTTACTATAGCCCCTATGCTGTACCTTACATCCCTATGACATTGTTTTTATAACTGGAAGTTTGTACTTTCAAACCCTCTTCACTTATTTGGTACCCCCCGCCCCCACCTCTGGTGACCATCAATCTATTCTCTGTATCCATGAGCTTGGTTTCTTGTTTGTTTTTAGGTTCCACCTGTGAGATCATGTGGTATTTGTCTTTCCCTGCCTGCCTGATTTATTTCACTTAGCATAATACTCTCAAGGTCCATTCATGTTGTTGTAAATGGCAAGGTTTCCTTCTTTCTGTGGCTGAATACTATTCCACTGTGTGTATATCTCTTCTTCATCTACTCGTCTTCTTTATCCATTCATCTATCTATGGACACTTAGGTTGTTTCCATAGCTTGGCTATTTTAAATAATGTTGCAATAAACATGAGGGCACATATATCTTTTCCAGTTAGTATTTTCTTTCTTTCTTTTTTTTTCAGATACATATCCATGAGTGGAACTGCTGAATCAAATGGTAGTCAAAATTTTAATTTTTTGAGGGACCTGTGTATGTTCTTCATAATGGCTGTACCAATTCACATTTCCACCAACAGTGCACAGGGGTTCCTTTTTCTCCGCATCTTCACCAACACCTTAACTTAAATGTTTTAATATCCAACATCCTAGGAGGAGTTTTTCAGAATTTTAATATATTTGAAGAATTTAAAAAAATATTTAAGTCAACTTAATTGACTCATTAAAATATAAAATGATATCAAGGAGCAATTGCACAGTTGCAAAGCACAGATGCAGGTCTATAAATGTCCTTAATTCATCACATTTGTTGAATTCAAATGAAGGTCTATAGTCTGGGGAGGCCTTTCAAATAGCTGTGAAAAGAAGAGAGGCAAAAAGCAAAGGAGAAAAGGAAAGATATAGGCATCTGAATGCAGAGTTCCAAAGAATAGCAAGAAGAGATAAGAAAGCCTTCTTCAGTGATCAATGCAAATAAATAGAGGAAAACAACAGAATGGGANGGCAGGAGGAGAAGGGGACGACAGAGGATGAGATGGCTGGATGGCATCACGGACTCGATGAACATGAGTCAGAGTGAACTCCGGGAGATGGTGATGGACAGCGAGGCCTGGCGTGCTGTGATTTATGGGGTCGCAAATAGTCGGACACGACTGAGCGACTGAACTGAACTGAGTCCCCTGTATGCTGCTGTTGAGTTGCTTCAGTCATGTCCGACTCTGTGTGACCCCACAGACAGCAGCCCACCAGGCTCCCCTGTCCCTGGGTTTCTCCAGGCAGGACATTGGAGTGGGTTGCCATTTCCTTCTCCAATGCATGAAAGTGAAATGCGAAAGTGAAGTCGCTCAGTTGTGTCCAACTCTTAGCGACCCCATGGATTGCAGCCTTCCAGGCTCCTCTGTCCCCTGTATAGAGAATTGCAAAAGAAAGAAGCAGCTCCTCAATCTTTCTCCTTGTGGAGCTTACTCTGTCTTTTGGCACCATAACTTTATATACACAATAAAGTAGAAAGTGGCATGAATCAGGTGACCAGGGCCAGTGCCTCTGGTGTCTCTTTATGATCTTAGGCAAGTCCTTTAAAACCCTGTAGGCTAGAGTTTCTTCTTGTGAAAGATGGGCAAGTTAGAAAAAACATTTTATAGTATCTTTTTTAGTTCTAAAAGTGCATGGTTTCAAGTGAATGAAAAGTTACATGGTGTGAACAAACTGCTTCATTCACTTATTCACTGAGAGCATCCTTGGAGCTAAGTGCTGTATTGGGGCTGTGGATGTAAGAGACATTTCGGCCTGCTTTCAAGAGGGTCACAAAGCAACAGCAAGACTGACCAGCTAGTAATTAAAGTGCCCCGTGCTCAGTGTGCCCTGTTACCACCCCCCAGGGCTAAATTTCTGGGGGTTCACAGGAGGGCAGGTTTATCTCTGGGACTGCACGGGGGCAACCATGCAGGCTGTGGTGGTAGTATGTGTGATAGACCCCGAAACATAAACAGAAGTTCAGCAGGTAGGAAAGAAGAAACGATGCCCCTGGCAGAGTAGTATTGACAAGGCGTAGTCCTGGGCTTGAAGGGTTAACTCAAACACGCGTATATCAGTAGTGAAAAGTAAGAGAGACAAGAAGAGTTTTTTGTGACTTGATTCTGAAGAGCTTTAAAAGTCACGCTAAGAACTTTTGACTTTATCCCAAAGGCACTGGAGAACCATGACAAATAGGAGACATGATCAGATTTCTCTCAGAAAGTTCACTTAGTGGCACTGGGGAGTCTGCATAGAGGGAAGTTGGAAGGCAGGGGAAGCTTTTTGGAAATTATTTGGATAGTCCATGGGAGCAATGATGAGAGCCTTACCTGGGGCTATGACAGTGGGGAACAGGGAGATAAGGACACATTTGAGAGATGGCTTAGAGACAGAATCAACAGAATCTACTTATTCATACACTCAACACATGTATTCAGTCTGTGCTATGTGTCAGCCCGTATGAACCATGAAAAGAATACAAGCACCGCTGATGGTGACAGGCGTGTTCAGAGTAGAGCAGAGAAGTGGTACTATCAGAGTGGATTTCCTAAAAGAATGCAGCCTGACCTAGCTTCCCCAAAAAGGAAAAGAAAAATGAATTCATCGAAGGAGGCTGGGGAACATATTATCACCCAGTGAAGGGGCTTGTAAGAATATAACAATGAGGAGATGACCATCAGGTATGCTTGACTAGCAAAGAGTCTTTTTTTTTTTTTTTTTTTTCCTGCTGTGCCTTGCAGTATGTGAGCTCTTAGTTCCCTGACTAGGGATCACACACACACCCCCTGTGTTGGAAGTGCAAAGTCTTAACCACTGGACAACCAGGGAAGTTCTGAGACAGTCTTTTTTAATGCAGAAAAAAGTGGAGAGATAGGCAGTGTTTGGAGGAGAAGAGAAAGCAGAAACACCTAAATTTGATGTGGTAACCACAGGGTTCCCTTCTAGGTTTTTAGAACCCAAAGGGAACTACTGTGGGTTTTTAGGAGAAGAGGAGTGTGGTAGAGCAGAGAAAAATGATGGAATTAATGCTTATAGATTTGGATTTTGCCACTAACTAGCTGGGTCATCATTTAGATCACTTAATGTCTCTGAAGCTCATGTTTGTGTAGTTAGGGTGGGGGCAAAAAGGCATTTAGATGGAAATCCAGCTAAGAGACAATTATCGTAGTCAAATCAAAAATGCATGTGAAGTACAGCCATGAACCAGATATTATACAGGCATTGAGGAGCAGGAAGAATAAATAGCAGGGAAATGGCCCTTCCAGACTGCTGGGCACTTGGACGCAAGGATCTTGTCCAGGAGAAGCATGGATAGTTGCCTTTGTTTTCTTCCCTCTTGACTCACCCCACTTCTCCCTCTGGATATGGCCTTGCTGATGCTGGTTTCGACTCAAGAACCAAAAGGATGGATGATATCTGGAAAAATTTCCGATCAAAGCTGTGGATTATTTGCATATGCTCCTGAATAGTGATGCAAGTCCCAGGTACAGAAGGAGTAGACTTGGGCTGCATCATGCCCCCAGCCCCTCAGGTGCTTGGGACACCAAGGGAAGCTGCTAAAAACAGCTTCCTCTGCTTCTGCTCTGGGTGGCTGCCCCACTGATCTGGCATTCTTGGCCAGAGAAATCAGGCATATAACCTTGAAGATGAAGCAAATGTGGTTTCTGTCAACTTAAACCTCCCTGTATGTTTCATCAGTCTTTGGCTTTCAGTGAGATTATAGTCTAATAGGAAGACAGACATATGAACAAATACATCACAATATGACAAGTGATTTTTTTAATGTAAATTTCAATTAATTTATTTTTGGCCCCACCATGCAGCATGTGGGATCTTAGTTTCCCAATCATGGATTGAACCCAGGCCCTCTTCAGGGGAAGCACCAAGTCTTAATCACTGAACTACCTGGGAAGTACTTGACAAATGGTTCTTATTTCTATAGACTGGCAGCGTGGTGCTAGGGAATGGAAATAAAATAATTTTCTTTGCTGAATTTGGCTTTGTCCTAATTTTAGGGTCCCAACTGATGAATTTGTTTCCTCTTAAAAACATCATGCTGAGTCCTGACAAGTGGAGGTGCCCTGGTTGCCAAGGAGGGAAAGTTCTTCCAGAGGCTGGGCAGGGACTGGAAACAAGGGAAATGTGGTTCTTCTTGTTCCCTGAAAAAGTAACCCTGGATATTCCAGCCTAGAGGAACATCGACTAATTTGCGTGGGTGCTTCTCCTTTCTCTGTCCTGACCCTTCTTCAGCTGCTTGTCTGAGGGAAGCTGATTGATGAAAATAAACTTTCTTTGTCTTCTGTGGATGCTCACCCAAATGTGAAGCAGCAAACTAGAGAGGCTGTAAGCCTGGGCTCTGCCATTATTTAGAAATGAAAATTAAGGCGAGCCATTTATCCTTTTGGGTGTCATTTGCTCATCAGTTAAAAAGAGACCCTTTGCTCTGCTTACTCAAAAGGCTAATATGAGGATGAAATACAATTTAGGAAGATATTTTTGCAACATAGAGGGTCGCTAAATACAATGCAGCGTTTAATTATCAATCCTTTCTATAGCTTTTTCTAGCCTCCAGTATCTTCTAGACATTTTTAGCTTCATCAGCTGCCTTAAAGCATTCTCCCTAAATTCTTTCAGTTTTGGTCAAACCCCTGATTGGCAACCATAATTCACATTCTTGCTGAGGGACACTTGAAGTCGGCTTTCACTCCTAACCAGATCTCCAAAGCCGGATTTATATTTCTTTTTAAAAAAGGGAAATGAAAACCTCTATAGAAAGGTTGTCTGGCAACCAGATAAAAGAAGAAATTTCTTTCAGGCTTTCCAAGAAGACAGAATGGGAGTCTTGAAATATAAATTACTTTTTAATGGTGTCTTGAAAAGGTGTTATTCTCAACCATCTGCCTCTCTTACCCCCACTCCTGACTATGGCCTGTGCAAGCAATTAAACCGTTGTGTGTCCTTAAACTGAATGAAAGTAGAGATATTTTAGGAGATGGAAGAAATCTTAGAGGGTTCCTGGTTTATCCATTTATTTCTTGAAGTAGGGAAGTGGAATTTAGAACAGGTAAAAGATTTCCACTTGATCTCTAGCTTTTCACTGCTGAGCCAAGGTCAAATGCAGGGATCCTGACTCCTAGTTCAGGGTCTCACTGCTAGGCTAAAGATAAGACGCGAGACTGTAACTACAATGGAGTCAGAGAATGGTATTCTAGCATAATACTAGGCCTCAAGGTCCAAACTGATGGTAAGGATGACAAATAGTCCAAGGCCCTAGGCCAGGGGGACATAATTTTGCATTTTGGTTGGAGGGCATAGATGACACTTCAGATGTCTACCTTGGAGGTAAAGCATCTGTTCTGTTGAATTCCAACTGTGCCTATTTCACAGAGGAAGGACAGTTGGTTGGCATCCTTTCTTCTAGCTCAGAATGTTCCAGTTACTATGACCTTTCTGCTCTGATTTAAGTCCTCATGGTCTGCTCTAGTGGAAAGCTTGGTGGCTTTTCTGGAGTGTCAGGTTATGGAGAATAAGGGTACCTTGGAATAGGGAAAACGTATGTCTGTTCACATCCCATGATACTGAACTCCCCATGCCTGGCCAAACTTCCTTGGCATTAATACAAATTGGCTCCACTTGAGTTATATAGGCCAATGCCTGGGGCCTAGAAATACTTGTTTTACATGACCTAACTGTGATAGAACGTTCCTCCTTCTCTGTATCTTTCTCATAGAAACGAGTCTCTCTCTTTTTTTTTTTTTC
>SJYA01001443.1:133948-177393 GCA_006410615.1 Neotragus moschatus
GCTGAGTCCTGACAAGTGGAGGTGCCCTGGTTGCCAAGGAGGGAAAGTTCTTCCAGAGGCTGGGCAGGGACTGGAAACAAGGGAAATGTGGTTCTTCTTGTTCCCTGAAAAAGTAACCCTGGATATTCCAGCCTAGAGGAACATCGACTAATTTGCGTGGGTGCTTCTCCTTTCTCTGTCCTGACCCTTCTTCAGCTGCTTGTCTGAGGGAAGCTGATTGATGAAAATAAACTTTCTTTGTCTTCTGTGGATGCTCACCCAAATGTGAAGCAGCAAACTAGAGAGGCTGTAAGCCTGGGCTCTGCCATTATTTAGAAATGAAAATTAAGGCGAGCCATTTATCCTTTTGGGTGTCATTTGCTCATCAGTTAAAAAGAGACCCTTTGCTCTGCTTACTCAAAAGGCTAATATGAGGATGAAATACAATTTAGGAAGATATTTTTGCAACATAGAGGGTCGCTAAATACAATGCAGCGTTTAATTATCAATCCTTTCTATAGCTTTTTCTAGCCTCCAGTATCTTCTAGACATTTTTAGCTTCATCAGCTGCCTTAAAGCATTCTCCCTAAATTCTTTCAGTTTTGGTCAAACCCCTGATTGGCAACCATAATTCACATTCTTGCTGAGGGACACTTGAAGTCGGCTTTCACTCCTAACCAGATCTCCAAAGCCGGATTTATATTTCTTTTTAAAAAAGGGAAATGAAAACCTCTATAGAAAGGTTGTCTGGCAACCAGATAAAAGAAGAAATTTCTTTCAGGCTTTCCAAGAAGACAGAATGGGAGTCTTGAAATATAAATTACTTTTTAATGGTGTCTTGAAAAGGTGTTATTCTCAACCATCTGCCTCTCTTACCCCCACTCCTGACTATGGCCTGTGCAAGCAATTAAACCGTTGTGTGTCCTTAAACTGAATGAAAGTAGAGATATTTTAGGAGATGGAAGAAATCTTAGAGGGTTCCTGGTTTATCCATTTATTTCTTGAAGTAGGGAAGTGGAATTTAGAACAGGTAAAAGATTTCCACTTGATCTCTAGCTTTTCACTGCTGAGCCAAGGTCAAATGCAGGGATCCTGACTCCTAGTTCAGGGTCTCACTGCTAGGCTAAAGATAAGACGCGAGACTGTAACTACAATGGAGTCAGAGAATGGTATTCTAGCATAATACTAGGCCTCAAGGTCCAAACTGATGGTAAGGATGACAAATAGTCCAAGGCCCTAGGCCAGGGGGACATAATTTTGCATTTTGGTTGGAGGGCATAGATGACACTTCAGATGTCTACCTTGGAGGTAAAGCATCTGTTCTGTTGAATTCCAACTGTGCCTATTTCACAGAGGAAGGACAGTTGGTTGGCATCCTTTCTTCTAGCCCAGAATGTTCCAGTTACTATGACCTTTCTGCTCTGATTTAAGTCCTCATGGTCTGCTCTAGTGGAAAGCTTGGTGGCTTTTCTGGAGTGTCAGGTTATGGAGAATAAGGATACCTTGGAACAGGGAAAACGTATGTCTGTTCACATCCCATGATACTGAACTCCCCATGCCTGGCCAAACTTCCTTGGCATTAATACAAATTGGCTCCACTTGAGTTATATAGGCCAATGCCTGGGGCCTAGAAATACTTGTTTTACATGACCTAACTGTGATAGAACGTTCCTCCTTCTCTGTATCTTTCTCATAGAAACGAGTCTCTCTCTTTTTTTTTTTTCCAATTTTAAAGATATATTTTTTTAATGTGGACCATTTTTGAAGTCTTTATTGAATTTGTTACAATATCGTTTCTGTTTTATGTTTTGGTTTTTTGGCCCTGGAGGCACGTGGGATCTTTGCTCCCTGACCAGGGTTTGAACACATGCTGTCTGCTTTGGAAGGTGAAGTCTTAACCACTGGACTGCCAGGGAAATCCCCTAGAAATGAGTTTCTATAAGAAACTCCTAGTCCAGAGGAATTGGAGTCTACCTGAGGTCATGGCTCGCCCCTCTCTCTACTTCTGTCTCTCTGTTCTGGAGTCTACCCGAGGTCATGGCTTGCCCTTCTCTCTACTTCTGTCTCTCTGTTCTGGAGTCTACCTGAGGTCATGGCTTGCCCCTCTCTCTATTCTGTCTCTCTGTTCCAGGCCTGGGTAACATAGTACGGGGCTCTTGATCCTCTTCAATGCACAAAGCACCACAAAGAAACTTATCCTGCTGGCTCCCTGGGCCTCTCTGGTGAACTTGGCAGTTAGTGGGGTCTTCCCTGGAGCCCTGAGGGTCATGCCCTGTGGTAGATTTTCAGGGAGTTCTGTATAGTTAATTTTTTGCCAGGTGAGGTTTGAGCAGTGACTCCCAGGCTAGGGGAATTGAAGTGCTAAGAAGTTCTATGTAAGAGGGATTCTAAGCATGCAGAATCATAGAATCCTAAAGCTGGAAGGGTGTTAGTATTAGGGTTACCCGTGCCACTGGAGGTGGCTTTGCTGTGAGAGCATCAGGATCTGGCTGCAGCACAGGGTCAGTGAGCGTGCAAAGACGTGGCAGAGGAAAACACATGTGTTTGTGGAGACCTTTCAATTAGGACTGGATGAGAAGGCAGAGGAAGAGACAGGGAGGGTTCCCCGCAGCCCTGAGAGATGAAGTGGCTTGACTAAGGACACACTGGTAGTTCTTTTTTCTGTGCACCCATCAGGTAGACCTGCTTTCTAGAGGAGCCAATTTGAGGGGGTGAGGAGAAGTACTCTTCATTAGATGAAAGGAGAGAAACCAGATGTTTGCAGCTGGCGTTGGCTATATGACTCCTACCACCTGCTGCTGCTAATTTGTTCCTGGGTCGACCATCTGACCTTCTGCCCACGAAATGAAACAGTGAAACACTCCTTCTGCCAACAGAGTAAGTGAAAGGGTTTTCCTCCCACTGTTCGATCATTAAAGTGGCGTGTTTGTGCCTGTTGGTGCTTGAAGGTGCCAACTATTCATGTCATCTGCCGCCTGGATCCCGGACCAGTTGAAGCCTAGGCATAGGAGTCCGAAAGGGCTCAGAGCACCCGCCTTATTCCCATCCAAAGATAATAGTCTTCCCCATCTGAATGGAGCCAACGACAGCTATTCAGATGCTAGGACACCTCCCTCTATCGGCAGATGGGACGTAAAGGGAACAGAGAAGATGGGGAAGAGAGAAGGCATAAATCCTGACTCTAAAATCTGGTTCAGAACGAGGAGGAGAAAATGGCTCCTCTACACCCATTGTTTCCTTTCTCGGTGAAATGACCTCTCTGTACCTTCAACTGTGGTTCTTACCTGTTGTCCTGAGGGCTGTCTTCTACTTGGGTTGTTCTCCAGCTTACCCAGTGCCGAACACAGGGTAAGTCTCTCCGCAAATCCATGTTGAGATCTGGGATTGCGTCTTGGTGAAACAGGAACCATCTAATTCTGCTGGTGGTTGTCCTAGGTTGGGTCTTCCCTGAGACAAGGACTCGGGGGCCGCAAGTTTATTTGGGAAGTGAATCCAGGAGACACAGCGGAGGAAGAGGAAGGCGAGACGGGGAAGGGAGGCAGTCAGTGAGGAAGTGCTATCAAGCACCCGCTTGAGCAACTAGAGTTTACGCCCCCGAGGAGCTCTACCGCCAGCTACAAAAGTTCCGGAGTTCTCCCAGCGGAGCGAGGGAGCTGGGTGCTTGTTTGCCACTCTGTTGGCCATCCTTTGAGGCTGCTTTTCTAGCCCTCCTAGGCTGTATGCGGCACGTGAGACATAATTTGTGCTTCTGGAAGAAAACCCCATCTAGCAGGCAGGTGGGAGCCTCTCACCGAGTCCCGGTGGTTTGTCTCTGTGTCTTTTGCTGCCTTTCTCACAAGAGGCTGTCTAAGCTCCACTCTTGGGTAGAATGTACTGCGGCAGCCTCCAACAGCTCAACTACTTGTGCTGACAACTCTCCCTCTAAGAACTGTCAACCTCTGAGACATACAGGAAAATGACAGCTTCGCACCACGCTCCATTGCCAATTCCTTAACTGGACGAGGTCATACAGAAACTGTCAAGATAGAGTGGCAGGTACTACAGTCCGTTAGAAACACCATGCAATGCCAGCTGCTGCTAAGCTGCTGACTTCATTTCAGATATTGACTACTGGAAAGTGAATTGGCTTCTGACAAGTTTCTTCTTATCTTTCTACTTGCCTGCTTTCTACTTGCCCAGTGAAAATGCTGGCATGGGCTGGGACTGCCCCTTGGAGTGGGTGCCTGGACCCACCTCCTGAGGCCATTCTATGGCTTTTCCTGGGATGAACAGGGATGTGAGCAGGGAAGAAGAGTCCTAGGAAGGCTGCATGTCAAATGGATCTTTCACCCAAACTTCCTGGCTTCGGTCCTGTTCCCTGCTCGCAGGCATCTCTGTTCTGCCCAGAGCACTTGAGAGGCCCCCTTGGCTGGGCTTAGGCATCTCTTCCGGTCCCTTTTCAGGGCAAGATCCAAAGCATGGCAACTTACTGTGTTGCCTCCCAGGGCTGACTCTCTAGTGGACCTGCTGACCAGTGGGGTTTTCCTTGAGGAGCTTCTTTTTGGAGCCTTGAGGGTCACACCCCTGTAGAGGTGAGGCAGTGNGAGAGGCCCCCTTGGCTGGGCTTAGGCATCTCTTCCGGTCCCTTTTCAGGGCAAGATCCAAAGCATGGCAACTTACTGTGTTGCCTCCCAGGGCTGACTCTCTAGTGGACCTGCTGACCAGTGGGGTTTTCCTTGAGGAGCTTCTTTTTGGAGCCTTGAGGGTCACACCCCTGTAGAGGTGAGGCAGTGGATTTTCAGGGGACTATTTGTGAATTCTGCTAAACTTGAGGCAGTCTAGTGTGAGATGTATTCTAGGCTACAGGTCAAGTATCTTCAAGGGCAGACATCTCCATTAGTTTTCCTGTTTCTTGATGCAAGTGGAATAGTTTGGGAGGTTCCTGACATGAAGCTGGGAAAAAACACCCCGTGACAATAAAGGCAAAGATCAATGTGATGCTTCTAAAGCTAAGGGATGCTAAAGATTGCCAGAAGCCAACAGAAGCCAGGGCAGCAGCTCAGAACACTTTCTTTCTTGGACCTCAGAAAGAAGGAATCATTTTGATCCTGGACTTCTTGCCTCTAGAACTGAGAGAATTGTGAGTGAATATAGTTCTGCTATTTAAGCTACCCTGTTTATGATGCTTTGTTATGGCAGCCCTAGCAAACCAACACAACACTCAAATCTTCTTTTTCAGTCATGGTGATAAACTTGATCTTGCCGATTCAAAGCAAACTTGGAAGTCTTCAGGTGAATTAGGCTTTTTTGAATAAATACTCAAGTAATTCCTGTTTTCCTCTCCTTCTCTTCTCTCCTGTCTTTCTCACCAGGCCGTGGCCCTACAAGGAGGCATCTGTTCTCTCAGGATTCTGCTATGTCTGTTATTCCCTTCGTTACGTTGGCTGTAAAATGTTCTGTGTCTGTTGCTGAAGTGTCTCTTCCCCATGCTTCCCCTGTATTGGGTCACTGGATCGAACCCATTTACTCAACTNTGAAATTTTAGATTCACTCAGAGGACAATCCTTTATTAGGCTACAGATCAAAAGGAGACATTATCAAGTACCTTTGTGAGCATCCTTGTGGGATGTATTCTCACTTGGGAGGGTGTGTGGATGAAATGGTACAGAGATTTAAGTTTCAGAAGTTAAAGAAGGTGCTGTAATTTAGAAAGATTTATCCAGAGAAAAAAGAAAAACATTAAGCAATGTAAGAATAAATGTCTTCATCTGAGGGGAAGGAGATTCTGTAATAGTCAGATGAAGAAAAGTTTCACTAGAATAGGTATTGGCTAACTTTTTCTGTAAAGGGCCAGATAACAAATATTTCAGGCTTTGAGGGTCATGCAGTAGTCTCCTTTGCCACTGCTCAGCTCTGCTGTTGCAGAGTGAAGCAGATAGAGACAGTATGTAAACCAATGGGCCTGGGCTGTATTCCAATAAAGCTTCATTTGCAAAAATAAAAGGTGGGCTGGACTGGTCATTGGGCTGTAGTCTGCTGACCTCTGCACTAGAATAATGTCAGGAATTATTGAATAAAGGACTATCAGTGGGACTGCGACAGCTGGAGAGGCAACCTTTACAGAATTGTTTCTCAGAGAAGAGAATGGCCACCGAGATATCCTGGGGAAAACTTGTGCCATATATGTAGCTACAGGGAGCACTTAATATGACCACTTCAGTCTTAAATGTGGCAATTACAGAGATGAGTAGACAGAAAACATGCAATGCCATAACATTTTCTTTTGATAAGAAAGGGCACTTCAGTTGGATTGAAACTCATTTATATTAAGGATAGAGAGAACAGATAATCCAAAATAGGGACTCCTTAACTTAGTTCACTTTATCTGCAGAATGGATTTGATATCAATGTTAAGGAGGAGACATGATCTGGGAATTCATAGAATTTCAAGAATAATAACGAAGCCAAACTTGAAAAGGTCTCCAGACTTTCACTTCAGCTCCTCCAACTCCTTCTCCCTGCTGTGTTGTGCTTAGTTGCTCAGTTGTGTCCGACTCTGTGCGACCCTATGGACTGTAGCCCTCAAGGTTCCCCTGTCCATGGGGATTCTCCAGGCAAAATAATGGAGTGGGTTGCCATGCCCTTCTCCAGGGGATCTTCCCAACCCAGGGGTAGAACCCAGATCTCCCTCATTGCAGGTGGATTCTTTACCATCTGAACCAGCAGGGAAGCCCAAGAATACTAGAGTGGGTGGCCTATCCTAGGGGATCTTCCCGACACAGGAATTGAACTGGGGTCTCCTGCATTGCAGGCAGATTCTTGACCAGCTGAGCTACCAGGGGAGCCCCTAACTTCTCCTCGGGCAGGGATGGTACTGACTCAAGATGAAGGTGGTTCATTGAATAGCCGAGAAGGGTAACCTCCCCTGGACCCCAAGTGTGTTTTAGAACTCATAACCTATATACCACCCTGGAAACCATTTTCTCTTGTTCCTGAACAGAGTTTTCCTTCTATTCGACTCCTCCCTGGCAAAGAATGAAGAGGGTCTAGACTATCTTATAGAGGCAAGCTTTTACTTCCTCACAATTCCATTCCATTCTTGAATGAAGAAGTTGAGAATATTTGGTTTTAGCTCTAAAAATAGTCAGTTCTGATATATTAATTTCCTGACCATTGGAGTCTCCAGTGTGGTTGCTAAGTTTGCTGGATCACAGAAGAGATACACCTTCAGCCTGCTGTATAATTATCTCAGGAATTATAAAGGCAATAAATGCATGATTGCTTTTTTATTAATACATTAAAGCAGAGATGCATAATTGGCACCTTAATGATCTAGTGGCAGCAAACTAGTAATAATGTGATTACAAAATGACAGTTACTTTTGGCAATTAATTGGCATTACCTTTTAGCAGCCCTTTTCGATACATTGCTGGAGACTCTCATTCCAGTGAGGAATGGATCGTTCCAAGTCTGAATGGGAGCTATGGGAAAGAGTTAAGTTAATTACTTAACAAAACAAGTGGTTGATCTTTATATTCTTGATCAATGGGTCTTTGGGGTTTAATAACAGCAGCAACACGCTTATACCTTTTCCCCTGAATAATGCCCAAATGATGTATAAACTTTTTGTAATGTAATTACCACCCATAAATCACTTCATTTCTGAAATATGGTGGCTTCTGATGGAATGAGATTGCTTTTTCAAAATCTCATTAGTTTAAGAAGGAAAGGAGAAAAATCTTGCCTCTAATAGGAAGGCAGGTAAAAATGGAAGGTGATTTCATCGCGTGTTACATGCAAACTGGTTGAGAAAAACAAAAATGCCTCATATCTTTTTTGAGGGGGAAAAAAGACATAATGTTGCAAAATGCTTTTATATACACAATTAATCCTCATAGCTGTGTTTTGGTAGTTGTGGGTTTATATGAATTGTTCTAAAAAAAGTCCCCAAATGGAAACCTAGTGGTTTATATCAATGAGGTGAAATTTCTGTTGCCTTTCTATATTTGTTCAGGCATTTGACCCATGTTTAATAGATTGAAAAATGTTAATATGCAGCATACCAAAAAATATTCTTCCAGTGTTTTGATTAAAATAGTTTTAATTATTGACATTAAAGTTTATTTTGAAATTGGTCATTTTGATATTACCCTATCTGTTGCTAACTTGAAACTATATATTAAGCCTCTATTGAATTTCACTACATGCCTCCTGTTCTCTCCCAAACCTGAATAATGAGCTTAAGTATCTCTCAATAATGAGAGCAGACACAGTATTGACTGGTTTCTAACTGCTCAGCTCTATCTTTGATTTTTTTTTTTTTTGTATACAACTCAGAGTTTCTAAACAGTTCTTGCTGCATTTTAATATCTAGCACCAGAAACTGTATTATAAGGCAACTGAGAACACTGGCAGAGTGAGAGCTGAAATTGAGGTCACCCCACAGGACCTTCAAATCTTTATTTGAAAAAGGCCATTGTGCAGGGCCAGAGAGATGGTTAAGTGACAGCCACAAGGTGCAAACCTGGGGACACTCATATCTGAGATTCCAATTCTAAGTACCCAGTCAGTGCATAAAATCAGTCCTTTATGTTTTCAAGTTTTGGATGCAGAGTGAATATTTATGACTCCAGAGACATACATGGCACTTATTCCTTTATGTTTTTGTGCATTCCACAATTATTTATTAAATACCTGTTGTGTTCCAGGCACTGTATTAGCTACTGGGCAGATAGTAGGTGAATCAAGCAGCTACGGTCTTTACTTTCATAGGGAACAGAGCAGAAAGGAGATGGCAGTCTCATATTGTTCTGTTTATAAGCAAACTAATCCAGATGGAATTGGTTGCTTTTTCTCTTTCTTTTCTGTCTTCCCTTCCCCTACTTTTAATTTCCATTTCCTCCACCTCCTTGCTTCCTTTCTGTCTCTTACCCTTGGGGTTCTAACTAACTCTTACCCATGAAAGTAATTCTCAATGTAAGGCAGATTTGATATCATTTGGTTTCTTAGATAATGTTAATTTGGGGATGTGAGATAACAAAATCCTGGGGGCCAGCTATGTTTTCTATCTAATTCACATTCCTTTTTTTGATAGGTTTGAGGTTTTCTGGCAGTATCGAACATCCCCAGGAGGAATGTTAGTATTTAAGAATACCTTTTGCTAGTTCCCATTCTCCTTGTCTTCATTTACTTTTAACAAGGGAGATATAGAAAGAAAGGTCAATATTTATCCCATTGAATAACTTCCATTTTTTGAACTCCTGCTGTGTGTCATTTACTTTCTGTGCTTGTGGTGGTGGTTTAGTCCCTAAGTCATGTCCAACTCTTGCTATCCCCTGGACTGTAGCCCACCAGGCTCCTCTGTCCATGGGACTTCCCAAGCAAGAATACTGGAGTGGGTTGCCATGTTCTTCTCCAGGGGATCTTCCCAACTCAGGGACTGAACTTGCATTTCATACATTGCACATGGATTCTTTACCACTGAACCACCAGGGATTCTCTGTACTTTCCGTAGATAATCTTTAAAGTCTCAAAGGAAACTTTTGAGAGAGCATTGTTATTAGATGAAGAAGTTGAAGCTGGGTGGGGTTTGGTAAATTGCTTAGGGACTTGCAAGTAACGGAGCTGGGATTTGAACTCATCACCATGAGAATACAAAGTCCTTATCACCCTCACCAGTTACTGGGGCTTCTAGAGTCTGTAAGTGTCCTTGAGTCCACAGCTTGATAATTTGGACTCTTCTCTGTTTCCTTCAAGTAAGGATATAAATGGTAGATGCCTCTCTTTCCCCCTGTCTATAATACTGAGTTAACTACCTTTTTGGATCAGAGAATCAGGGTGGTGATTTTGATTTGGTCTTAATTCTAGAAAGAACCCCCCGGAGAAGGGCATGGCAACCCACTCCAATGTTCTTGCCTGGAGAATTGCATGAGCAGAGGAGTCCTGGTGGGCTACAGTCCGTGAGGTCACAAAGAGTAAGACACAACTGAGCAACTAACACAAAACACACAAGAGACAGAACTGGTCCCAATCATGGTATAAAGTCTGGCCATGTCTTTCAACCTATGAAGAAAAATGAAAAATTTATTTCCTCTCTTTCTGGGATACTGAGGGAGTTGACCCTATCGCTAAAGGAACATGGGGCCTTTATATTAATAGATTCTATTTTCACATAGCATTAGCAGCCACCTTTTGAAGGTAGAAAAAGTGAAATACTAAGGCATAACCAAATTAATTTCATATCACTCTGGAGTTAGTGATTAGTTTTGAGATTAATAAAGATTGTTTTGCTGGAGTTATCACTTACAGAAGAAAATAGATTTAACAGAAAGATGGTGTTGGCTGCATTGATGTCTTTTGAAGTTTTACTATCATTTAGCATTTCTTAGAAGGTTGTCATAGGGCATTTGTAAATAAATATCACTGGCTGCACATTTTACTTAATTTTAGGAAGATTATTTGCTTACCGTGAAAATGAAGGTTTTGAAGTCTACTCAGCCAGAAAACTGTATTTGTAGCTGAATAAAACCTTTTAACTCTTGATATGATGCCTTTGGTTGTTTTTATGCCTGTTTGCAATGACTTCACTTAAGATCCATGCATAGCAAAGCCTAGTGTCAGTAGATAAGGTTTTTCAGGAATCAGAATTAATTGCAGGGGTCTAGGTGAGACATGGTGTTCATTTGCTTCAAGGTTTGTCTGGAAGCTCAAGGTTATCTGCCTGAAACTGCTTATAGTCAAAGCTATTTAAAATGGTGGCTCACACTATGCATGCTGAAAAAGCTGCACCCATTTTTAATATACTTGGAATATAAGAAGATTTCATTCATTCACTTATTCATTCATTTTTCAACAATGATTCATTGAATGCTCATATTGTAGTAGGTACTAGAGATGAAACAGAAGAAAACAGAACAGTTCTGATTCTTGCCTCTGAGACATTTATAGCATAGTGAAGAAGACAGACGTTTAAAAGCTAAAAGAATAATATAGACTTGCAAAATGAGAATTCTGAAAGGAAGTAGAAGATTCTGAGAAAGGAAACCATAGGGTGGTCGGTTGCGCAGTGAGAAGTGAGGAGACAAACAACATAAGGGAAGCAAAGCTGAAGAGGGGACCAGCTCAGCAAACGCAAGGAACTTAAAGAGGCCAGCTTGATGCAATGGGTGAGGGGGAAAGTGATGCTAGGAGAAGGCGTGGACGCAGGAAGACTCTGGTAAGAATTGGTTTTCTTTTTTTCACTCAGCCACCTTAGGGAGTTGTTAAACAGGCAGTGATGTAATTTCAATGGTACTTTAGGAATATCATTCTATTTGCTACGCAGATTTGGATTAATGGTACGGATGGGGCAAGAATAAAAACAGGGAGAGCAGCTGTAAGTCTAGGGTAGTAATCCAGGTGAGTGATGGTAGTATTTCAGAGTGGTAAAGAAAGAGATGAAAAACAGAGCATGAACTCTGGAAATATTTGGAAGTAGACTTCATAGATTGACAATGGATTGGGTATGAGGTGGGAGGAGACAGATAAAACTTGAAATAACAACTTGCAAGTCTTTGGCTTTAGCAGTTGGATGGATGAAGATGTGATGGGGAAGAGTCAAACAAGAGAGACTTTGGAGCAGATGATTAAGGACTTAAGTTTTATTTTAGGTTTTTGTAGATACTCTTTATCAGATGAAGGATGTTAATTTCTTTTTCTAGTTTGCTCAGTTTTTTTTTTTTTTTAAATCATGTGTGTTGAATTTCATGAACTTTTTTCTGCATCTGTTGAAATGGTCACAGGATTCTCTCTTTTATTAATGGAGCAGATTGCCTGTAATGATTTCTTGAATGTTGAAACAACTTTGCACTTTTTGCATTTCCAGTTTGGTTGTGATGTATAATCTTTCTCACACATTTCCAGATGTGATTTGCTAGAATTTGCTTAGATTTTTTTTTTCAAAAAAAAAAAAATATCAAGGTCATAAGCAATCTGGGCTTCTAATATTCTTTTCTTATAATATCGTTGCCAGTTTTTGTATCAGGATTATTCTGGCCATAGAAAATGAACTGAGTGGTAAACTAATTGGGAAGAAATCCAAAAAAGAGAGGGAGGATATAAGCAAACATATAGCTGACTCACTTTGCCATATAGCAGAAACTAACACAATATTGTAAAGCAAGTATATTCCAATAGAAAAAAAGAGAGAGAGATTTAAAAATTCCTCTCCAAAAAAAAAAAAAAAAGAACGGAGGAGTGATCTTTCCTTTTCTCTTTTCTGGAAAAATATGTGGAAAATTGACATTGGTTCTTCTTGACATATTTTGCAGAATTCACAGCAAAGCCATCTAGGTCTATAGGTTTCTTTATGCAAACAGTTTAAAATAGTGAATCATTTTATTTTAAATTGCTTTTATTTTTGTTAAATTATGTGTGTGTGTGTGTTTTATGGAATATATTGTCTAATTCATCTAAATATTCAAATATATTGGCATATAATTAAAAATATCTTATTATTGTTCTTTCATTGTTTGTAGGATATATAGCGATGCCCTTTTTCATTCCTGATGTGAATTAGTCGTGCCTTTTTGGGGAAGGAGTTTGTCACCTTATTGTTAAGCTTTTCAGCAAACCTACTATTTTCTTGGGTGCTCCCTTCTACTATTCTGTTTCCTTTCTCATTAGTTTTCTTATCTTTCTCATTTCTTTTTTTCCCCCTTTTTGAAGTAGATACTTAGTGCACTGATGTTCAGTCTTTCTTCTTTTCTGTTATATGTCTATAGGGCTTATTATAAATGTCCATATAAGTATGATTTAAATATGTATTAAAAAATCCTCAGATTAGTATTGTTTATATAGTTTCCTTTGTGATTTCTTTTCTGGCCCATGGATATTTAGAAATTTACTTTTTAATTTCCAAATTGAGGGATTTTTCTACTCTTCAGCTTAATTCCACTGAAATCAAAGAACATAATCTGATATGATTTTGATTTTGAAATATGTTGAGATTTGCTTTATGACTCTGAAGAAGGCAATTTTGGCGAATGTGCTGTGTGTCCTTGAAAAGAATGTATATTCTACAGTCATTAGGTATAGTGTTCTACAAATATGTCCACTGGGAAAAGTTGGATTGTATTGTTTAGATTTTTTGTGTTCCTACTGAATTTTTTGACTGCTTATTCTAGCTGTGAGATAGGCATGTTAATCTCTTTCAGTGTAATTGTGGATTCGCAGACTTCTCATTTTTGCTTTATATGTTTTGAAGCTATGTCCCAAGGAATAAGTAAATGTAAGATTGTTGTACCTTCCTAGTGTATTAGCCTCTTTATTATTATTCAATGTCCTTCTTTAACACTAATAATGGTTCTTGTTCTAAAGTCTTATCTGATAGTAGTATAGCTATTTTACTTTCTTTTGTTTAGTATTTTCATAGTATACCTTTCTTATCCTCTTGCTTTCGACCATCTATATTATATTTGTGTCTTTAAGCAGTGTGTGTATATATATATATATACATATACATGTGTATATATACATATGTGTGTGTGCTTAGTCACTCGGTCATGTCTGACTCTGTGACTCCTTGGACTGTAGCCTGCCAGACTCCTCTGTCTATGGAGATTCTCCAAGCAAGAATACTGGAGTGGGTTGCCAGGCCCTCCTCCATCTTCCCAAGCCAGGGATCAAACCCAGGTCTCCAGCAATGCAGGCAGATTCTTTACCAGTTGAGCCACCAGGGAAGCCAATATACATATGTATATATATATGTTTGAATCCATCCTACTAATCTCTTTTAACTGAAGTATTTAGTTCATTTACATTGAAGATAATTACTGATATATGTGAGGCTAAACTTACCATCTTAGTGTTTGCTTTTTATTTGTTTCACCTATTTTATATTTTTTTAATCTTTTTTATCTCTCCTTTGTTTTTAGATTATTTTATATTATCCCAAGTTAAACATTATTTTACTATTCTTTTATTGGTTATTCTAGAGATTATATTATATATCCTTATCAAAGCCTAAGGCCAATTAATACTTTTTCCTAATACTAAAAACAATTGACACCTGAAGAACATAGGGGTTAGGGGTATAAATCCTCTCTGCAGCAAACAATCCAAGTATAATCTAGTCAGCCATCCTTATATGCAGTTCTATATCCATGGATTCAATCAACTGCTCATCGTATAGTATTGTAGCACGTATTTATTTAAAAAAGGCTATTTTAAAGTGGGCCCTTGCAGTTCAAACCTGCACTGTCCAAGGGTCAACTGTAATGCAACAATCTTAGACTAGTGGCAGAGGATGGTTCTTGAATTGGCAGTGATCTGTGGTCTGTGATGGTTGATTTTGTGTGCCAAACTGGGGAGGACTCTGCATCCAGATAGTTGATAAAACACCAGTCTAGATGTCACTATAAAAGAACTCGTAAGATAAGTTTACAGTTCAGTCAGTAGACTTTAAGTAAAGCAAGTTATTTTCCACAATGGGGGTGGGCCACGTCCAATTAGTTGAAGGCCTTAAGAGAAAAAGATTGAGGTCCCCTGAAGAAGAGGGAATTCTGTCTCCAGACTGCCTTCCAACTCGAGCAGCAACATCAACTCCTCTTTGAGTCTCTTGCCTGCCAGCCTGCCCTGCAGGTTTCATACTTGCCAACTCCACAGGTGCATGAAACAATTCCTTAAAATCTCTTTCTCTTTCTCTCCACATCCTGCTGGTTTCTCTGGATAACCCTGACTAACTGGGGTCCCAAATCAAACCCCAAAGCTTGGAGAATTGAAGAGGATCCTTCCTCAAGAGGCCCCAAACTCTCATTTTTGTCCCCTTGCCCCATCACTTTGTTGAATGCTCTGTTCAGTTTCTCTGCCTCTCATCCACCTCTCTGTGAACCGGAATATCTCCCTGGGGAAAAAGTAGTCCCCGTAGCTAGGCTCATTTCTGTGAGATTCTTTTCTTGGATCTCGTCCTCAAATTTATTCACTGCTGTGTTCCTTCTCTGAAGCCCTCAAACATAGGTAGAACTGTTTTCCCCAGGTTTTACAGCAGTTCTCGGTGAAAGAGATTGGTGTGATTTATCTAGTCCCGCATTACCAGAAGTGATTCTCCTGGAAGAGGTGGCTCACTGTCCTTGATCAAAATCTGTGTGGGAAGTCACCTAGTTCCACATTATCAGAAGCACAGGAAGTCTCAGATCTTTTGGGAGTCAAGACTTCAGGTTTGCTGTTGTTAAATTTGAGGAGCTTTGGTGATCTCTCAGGTAAGATAATTGAAAAGTGGTTGGATAAACAAATCTAGACTTCAGGAAGAAGAATCTCCATGGAGAAATATTTTTGGCACAGCAGTGTAGAGATAACACTTCAAGTGACGAAATGAATGAAATCGCTCAGGAGAAAGTCTAGATAGAGAAAAGAAGAGGGGCTGGGAATGCATTTTTAGGAGCTGTAGCATTTGGAAGTTAGCTAGAGGAGGAGATATGAGTGAAACTGGAAAGAGATTGTTGAAAGGGTAAGCAAATGCCCATCAGAGAGTATGGTGTCAGAAACGCAGAGGAAAAAGAGAATTTAAAGAAGTAGAGAACGATCAAATATGATTTATTTAATAGAAAGTCTGACAATATAAGACCTAAAAAGTTCCTGTGCATTTGAGCCACACAAATATCCCGGAGACACTTGATGGATGGCGGTACTTGGGAAGAAGAGTGGGCGGACAGCCTCGGAAAGAGTGATGCAGGGCTGTGGGAGGCCTGCCCGGCAGCCATCGCCCTGGTGGCTTTCAGTCTCTACTCTGATCATGAGCTCTGTGCTATCTCAATCTGAAAGACTTATTTGAAGCCTGAGCTCTGTCCTTTTGGCAAATAACTTGGGTAATACCTGTCAAGGGCAAGAAAGGATGGTGTTGCCCATGCTTCTTCCTAATACTCATCAGTTCCTGGGGGAGCAAACCTGTAGTTCATGTTCTCAACCAGAGCACAGCTGCACCTCCTGTCGAGCCTGCCTTGCTCAGTGCACAGAACTCCTTCTGACACTGGATGTCTCCCCAGAATCAGGAGGCAGGGAAAATGTTAGTTTCTCATCCTAGAGATATGTGTTTTTTCACAGCAAGCCTGTAGTGTTTGAGCTCTCAGGATAGCTGCCTTTACTTTATTGGTCCAGAAGAAAATTTAGGCTAACGGAGAACCTATTTCTGCCAGTATTTCAGAATCGTTAACAGTTATGTACCGTACAAACCTCATTATGGTCTCCTTAGATTGCTAGGAAACATGAAACACTGGCAATGCATTTGTATATGTATGCTGAGTTTGATGACTAGACACACTGATGGTTTCTAGATGATTTTCTTTGTTTAGCAAGGAAAACATTGACCCCAAAGCCCACTACCCTTGTGGGATAAGTGTGAAGTAAAATATAGGCCCTCACTCTGAGCCTATTGACTTGGAACCATGTGCAAAATGAATTTAGTTATTTCTTTAGTTTATCTGATTCACACCTGATGAGGCAAGCAGAGCCTGTGAGTCAGGCATGAAATATGGCAAACTAGTTCAGGCAAAGTAAGGGTGCTTCAGAGAGAAGCCATCCTGCTGCTTTGGGGAAAAGCTGTTTGGACACAGTTTAAAGCTCTATTAAATGCGGTCTTTAATCAATGCCATCCTGGTCAAACTACCACTACTCATTCGGTGGGTCTCGATGGCTGTTAAAGAAATCTACTCATGTATGATACTATCTTTCTGAATGAAATCAAATGCTTTGCTGAGTGACTGGTAAGATGACCCAACCTAAAATCTTTTAATTCTGTATAATTGAGTCACTTAGTTTTTCTGATTATGATACCTAAATGTAATGAGGGAATAACAGAATATTTGTCGTGCCTATATCACAAGGTTGTGAAGATCAAACAGGATAATGCATGGAAAGCTTAGATAAAGATAGAACTCTGTTTGCTGAAATACAATCACTTCTGTTTCAAAGATCATAAGTGTGGGTTTACCTCCTGTCAATCACTGTGTTAGGAAGGCTTTTTGTGGGATCACTGCACTGCCCCAGTGTATCAGCATCGAGCACTCACAACCCCCTAGGACTACCACAAATTCTTAGGAGGCTTAATAGCAATGACAACAACAAAAGGCTAATATAAACAATGCGGAAAATAGAGCTTAAGCTGAAAAGGTCCTTGATAGTGTCCTGTAATTGATCATTTTACCATCCCAGAAGGAAAAGTGTATTTTCATTGGCTGGTAATGGCTATAATAGAGAATGCTGGCACCACCAACACCATAAAGCATAGGGAGGGTGAGAGTAGGAAAAGGCTAGTGGAGAAGGGTTCTTCAGAGAAACAAAACCAATAATAATATGTTTGTATTCTAATGGGGCTTCTCTTGTAGCTCAGCTAGTAAAGAATCCACCTGCAATGCAGGAGACCCCGGTTCGATTCCTGGGTTGGGAAGATCCACTGGAGAAGGGATAGGCTACCTACTCCAGTATTCTTGGGCTTCCCTGGTAGCTCAGCTGATAGAAAATCTGCCTGCAATGCAGAAGACCTGGGCTTGATCCCTGGGTTGGGAAGATCCCTTGGAGAAGGCTACCCACTCCAGTATTCTGGCCAGAGAATTTCATGGACTGTATAAAATTTCATGGACTGTATGAAATTTCATGGGGTCACAAAGAGTCAGACACAACTGAGCAACGTTCACTTCACTTCACTTCACTCTAATAGAGAGATATACTTATTATAGGAATTGGTTTACATGATTATGGAGGCCAAGAGGCCATCTGTAAGCTGGAGAACCAAGAAAGCTTGTGGTGTAATTCAATTTGAATCCCAAAACCTGAGAACTAAGAAGTCAATAGTATAAGCCCTAGGTGAAATCCAAAGGGCCAAGACCCACGAGCACCAAAGTCCATGGTTGAAAGTGATAACAAAGGGCAATAATAAGTAGCTCAGATCAGTGCAAAAAGAAATTGTAAAGTTTTGTGATTCAGTCCAGGGGTGGCAAATACGTAGTCATGTGGGGCAAATTTCCCATCTTTTATTCACAGCAGATGTTGGTATTAAATCGCTGTATTCTTTCTATTCAGTCAAGGCATCTGAGTGGCAAGGCAGAGTGCTTTACCTTCTCTGTGGGAAGGTGAAGGGTTTTACCTAGAGCATTTGGGACCACGTATAGTGAGTGTAATATAAGTCATTAAATTATCTGAATGTCATCTAATGAGATGAGCAGAGTCAGTGGGTCAGGCTCAGAGATGCAGGAGTGTGATCCTCAAAGAGTGGTCAAGACTGTGCTCTAAGTAGCAGCTACAACTCAGCTAGAATGGGCACCAGAGATGCAGTCTATTTGCCAACCAGAGTTTTATTCAACTTTCTCATCGGACAGCCAGGAAACCGATGAGATAATTTGTTTAAGTTAATGCAAAGAGTTGACCAGATCTAAAATCTAAATTTATTTTTCCCTAGTTGGAAACTCAAGACCCATCTCAGTTTGGAGCTATTTAGCTGAAGACTGATTCCTGGAATGGTTGGGCAAAGTAGAGAAAGGAACAGTTTTAGATTTTAGGGTTTAAGTAAATGTATCTTGAGCCAGGGCTTTGAAGTTTAGTGTATTAGTGTGCTTGAGCAGCTGTAACAAAGTACCACAAACTGTGTGGCTTAATTGATTGTCTCACAGTTTTGGAGGTTAGAAGTCTGAGTTTAAGGTGTCAGCAGGGTTGGTTTCTTTTGAGGACTTTGAAAGAAACGGTTCCATACTTTCCCGCCCCACCCCACTCCTGCCCGCACCCCCTGCCCACAGCTTCTGGTGGCTTGCTGGCAATTTTTGTTGTTTCTTGGCTTGTAGACACATCGTCCTGATCTCTGCCTTTGTGTTCACATGGCATTCTTTCTGTGTGCATGTGGCTATCCCTGTGTCCAAATTTCCCTTTTTATAAGGGTGCAATGTACTGGATTAGGGACTACCCTAATAACTTCATCATTTACAAAAACTTCACATTCTGAAGTCTTAGGTGTTAGGACTTCAACCTATGAATTTGAGGGACACAATTCAACCGATAATGTGAATTTCAGTTTTCCCTAAGTATTGGATCTCTGGCTATAGGAGCTAGCTTGATTTTACTCTAAAAGCTTTCTTAATGCTGCTGCTGCTGCTAAGTCACTTCAGTCGTGTCCGACTCTGTGCGACCCCATGGACTGCAGCCTACCAGGCTCCTCCGTCCATGGGATTTTCCAGGCAAGAGTACCGGAGTGAGGTGCCATTGCCTTCTCAATGCAGTCACGTTCAACAATAGGGTTGATTCTTCAAGAGGTTGCCAGCAATAGACCATGCAGATGAATTCATAAACCATTATGAATTCTATGAATTCTGTGTTTCTTGTATCATGACGATGTTCAAGATCATGTTACTGTGGTTAAGTAGGAGAGGGAGTGGCAAGGTGGAGTCGATAGCAGGTAGCAGAGAATGAAACTTCAGAGTGAGGTGATGCTATGCTGTTGCTAGTTAGAGGGACAGACCAAGGACAACCACAGCTTGGGGAGCTGGCAGACACCTGTGGACAAGTTTCCTCTATACATAAAGATCTAAAGATACAGCTATGAATCAAGAGATGCTTGGAAACCACCATGTTTTCTGCCACTGAACAGAACACAGAGGTGTGTGAGGTGGGCCTCTCTGCTGTCTGAGAGCCCTATTCCCCAAGAAAAGCAGTGACTTTCGTGTTTGGTACCCTTTCTACGCTTCCCATCTTTTCTTCCCAGTTACCCTATCCTATGTAGACCCCACACCTGGCAGGCTCCTCTGTTCATGGAATTCTTCAGGCAAGGATACCAGAGTGGATTGCCCTTTCCTTTTCCAGGGGATCTTTCTAACCAGGGATCAAACCCAGGTCTCCTGCATTGCAGGCATATTCTTTACTGTTGGAGCCAACAGGGAAGCCAGCTATGGAGGTAATTCCTTTCCAACTTCCTAAAACACATAAAACCATGTTCTGTCCCTCTTCCTCCTGTAGCAAACTATTCTTAAATGGAGATTTAAAATATATTAATTCACATTTAGATGTGATTGACTGATAAAAGTTTAAAGTGGGCTCTGTCTTGAATGATTAGGAAGTGATTGTCTGGGCCTTAAAGGAATGAAGCTCTAAGTCTAGAAATATAGGGTCATCCAGTCCTAAGTGGCACCTTTTTTATTAGCTAATCAGCTCCTAAATTAAAATGCCAGTGTTCATTTATCCTTTAGAATTGTCAGTGATCTAGGAATTTGCTGATTACATTAGCATTTTTTTTTAATTCTAGGAAGATGCAAAATAGAACATTACAAAGATATGAACCTACACATTTGCCTTGCTTAAATCACCTATACTTTGCTGAGTCTCACCTGATTTATTTGGAATTTGATAGCACAAGACTTGCTCTTCAGTTTTATCACAGCTTCCTCTCTTTTCAGCTGCCTTATAAGTATAAAATCCAGTCTTTTTTTTTTTTTTCTTGGCAATCAGACAGGTACTGTTCTTTCTGTCACGATTTTCTTGATGGTGCTAAATAGTGCAGAATCACTTTAAAAGAAGGGATACCCTACTTCTTTCAAGAATGAATACCACAAGCCTTATGTGTCCTTTTTCTCTGCTCATTCGCCCTCAGTTTTTTTTTTTTTGTCGAATTAAATCAAAGAGAGAGGGTTTAGACCTCTCTGTCACGTCTGACTCTTTGCGACCCCGTGGACTGTAGCCTGCCAGGCTCCTCTGTCTGAGGAATTCTCCAGGCAAGAATCCTGGAGTGGGTTGCCATGCCTTCCTCCTGACCCCGGGATTGAACCCAGGTCTCTCGTGTCCTGTTTGCAGGCAGATGCTTTACCTGCTAAGCCATCAGGAAGTCCATAGACATAGATGAGGGCCTCGCGGAACCTGTGGGAGGCAAGGATGGCCTGGACTGGATGTTTCTGGACCCTGACTGTGGCCCTGGACCGTGGCTTGGTCAGCCACTGAAGGTGGTCATCAGGCATCATGGGGTCTCCCTGACAGAGAGTCAACACCCTCACCCCTTGGAGGAGTTCACAGTATCCTTCTGAGGGGCAGGCAGGATTCCTCCCAGGGGGTTAACGCAAAACCAGAAAATCCCTGCTCGAGCTCTTTCTCTTATTTCATCGGTTGAGTTGACAACTTTATAGGACGTATTAGCAAGTGATGGATACAGGCAATAGGACCAGCAGATAATCAGTACTTTGGTGAGATGTACATTCCAGAAAACCAAGCTGATATGATTGGATATTTCTTTGATAAATAGAACTTTCCAAAACCTCATTAGATTTTACTGTTATCACAGAAGCCAATTTACTTGATTTTAAATATTATTTTCTATGAAAAGAATAACTGGGCAAATTAAAAGTTCTGGGGAGACCAACCTCATAGTTTCACTTAAATAGCTTTTCTGGAGCAAAAGCATTTTTAAGTTGTCGACTTACTGAGTTTCTTTGACCTTAGGATCCAGTGGGTGCCATGACGTGCTCTGAAGCTTTGCTTTGGCAGAGAATGGAAGGATGAAGATTCAAGTCTAATTTTTTAGCAGACACCCACAAGAGATGACAAACTGGTTGGATGAAGTCTTTGAGGGGCATGGTGAAACTGATCTATTGTTTGCTTGACTGTCTAACTGCCTCCACCAACACTTTCTGTCCTTTAGTTTCTAATTACATGTATTTGGTGTGTATAAAATATTCAAATACTCTAAACCCCCTCCCTGCAGAAAACCCTAAAACTTCAAGCAGTACCATAAAACCCCTGAAAAGCAGTCTTTCCACCCTTGACATACAGTTCCCTAGTTCTGTTCCCTGTAGACAGCTAACATTAGCAGTTTCTTATGTATCTTTCCAAACATCTACTAAGTAAATATTAATATATGTATACTGCTCTCTTTCACTTATATAATCCTACTATACATGTGGTACTACATCTTGTTTTTTTTCATTAAACAATGTATCTTAGACATTGTTCTATCTATCTACCTACCTACTTACCTACCTACCTACTTATCTATGCTTGGCCAAATTCCTTGCAACGGCTGCATAGTAGTCCATCTTATGAATGTATCATAATTTATCTAGTTAATTCCCTGTTGATGTTTGGGATGTTTTATCTTTGGTTGAAGTGATTTCTGAGATGAGAGTTGGGATAGGGTACATGTGCAGGGACTCTAAACTTTTGTTTTGATACTTTGTAGATATTCCTAGATTGTTGGGACAATTGAAGGGCATTTGCGGAGGCTGGGCTGGAAAAGGAGAGGAGTTACATCAGAGGATGGGTGTCTAGTGGGGGACTGGGTGAAATCCTGCTACATGGAATGTGATTTCGTTCTCCTCCCCTAGAAAATCCTCAGTAAAATTGACATCACTGGCCAGTGCTTTTGGCAGTGCTTCATCTGTTCAGAAAATACATCTGCATTCCTTCTGTGTCCTAGGCACTCCCCAGCACAGCAGTGAACAAAATGAAGTCCCTGCTATCATGGTGTTCACATCCAGGGGAGAAAAATAAAATTAAAAGAAAATAAATATATAACTTCTCAAAGAGAAATTAAAGCAGGGCAGGGATTGGAAAGCAACAGAAGACTGTTGGAACTGACGACCTCGGAGGTGATGTTATTTGAGTCAAAGCGGGTGTGAGGTCACTGGGCAGCACCACTGTATCTTGGGTGTGGGAGTGTTTGGTGGCTTCCAAGTTCCCACACAAGCCTGCCTGCAGCTGAGTGTTGCCAGCAGATGCTGCTTCCATAGCAAGGAATGGAGCGCCATCTCCTTTTAGTGTCTGTGATGGAATTTGTGAGGGAGGGAGAGAAAGCGAGAGGGATAGAATAAAGGGATGGTGGCCTAGGGAAATTATGTGGATTTTCTACCATCAGATTAATTCAACATCACTGAATTTCCAAAGGCCTTCTCATCATTCACTGTTTAGCAGGGGGCAGGGAAAATTATTCATTATTCAACATGAGATGAAATAAAAATGCCACACTTTGTAAAACATGCAAGGTTACCTACTATGGTAACTGCTTGCAGAGTTTTAATGTGTCTGCAGCATGGCTAATTAATTTGCTGTGAGCTTCATTGGAATTCCTGTTGGAGATGATTATCTTGGTAACTGAAAGTGCCACAGAGAGTGAGGGCATCAGAAATACCATTTGGGGCCGCTGGTACAATCTGAGACTTTCCCAGGGGCTTCTCAGCCACCAGCAAGGACTGGCCCAAGTCTCTGTCTCATTCTCTCAGATTCGTTCAGTGGGCAGGGTTTTCCAGGGATTGCAGAGCCCATAGTGTCATAGGTGTGAGGTTCAGAATCCAGGCTCTGAGGTCAGACCAGTCTGGGGTTTCACATTTACTAGCATCTACTTACTGTGCAACCTCAGGCATTTAACGCCACTTCCTCCTTATCTGTACAGTTAGAATAATTTTAGTACCCACCTCAGAGAGATGCTATAAGGCTTATAATGGATGTGTTTGTAAAGCACCTGATTTATCATAAACTCTCCCTAAACAGAGCTATTTTCTTCTTCTCATTTTCCTCATCTCCTTCCTCATCACCACCACCACCACCATCATTATCACTATGACCATCATTTTTTTTCTTTTTCTTTTCTGCTTGTATGTCTAACTGCCGGAGTCCAGCTCCAGCAGCCAGGGATTCAACCTGTGTGTTGGAATTTGAGGTCTTATGTGCAAACTATATAGGGCAGTATGGGCAAAACGGAACCCATCAGCCTCAAAGAAATAAGAAATTGAGTGGCTTGAACCTGGGTTGGTCCAGGTTTTGCTGCTGCCACATGATTTGAGCCAATCCCTTCATCTTTCTGGGCTCTACCCTCCTCCTTGGTAGGAGAGATAGAAATTAATGATATCTTAGGTTCAGTCCGACTCCAAGGGGGGCTAGTATCTAAATGGACCACAGTTAAGGCGTTAGGGCTTCCCAGGTGGCGCTAGTGGTCAAGAATCCGCCTGCCAATTCAGGAGACATAGGAGACATGGGTTCGATCCTTGGGTCAGGAAGCCTTCCTTGGTGGCTCACATGGTAAAGAATCTGCTTGCAATGTAGGAGATCCAGGTTCAATTCCTGGGTGGGGAAGATCTGGTGGGGAAGGGAAGAGCAACTCACTCTAGTATTTCACCTGGAAAATCTCATGGACGGAGGAGCCTGCCGGGCTACAGTCCAAACAGTCATGACTGAGTGACTTTCACTTTAAGTAAGTTAGAGTGTATTTGGCAGTAAGTAGCAAAGTAACCAATTGGCAGTGACTTAAACAAATGGCATAGACTGAAAAAAAAAATTCTAGGTAAATTTAAGGAAACCATATTCTCAGCTATGTGTAAGATTTTACATACAACCAAGCTAGAGCAGTTTTCCCTTTACATTTTCTGAATACAGCTCACTTAATGATTCACTTAACACATATATATTTTCCTCCTCAGCAATATTCGAGAGCTCTGGAGGCATATATCTTTGTATTCCCCAGAGTTTCTACTTAGTATTTTGCTAAATAAGTATCTGTTAATTTAAATGAAAAGATCAGAATGAATGCAAAATCCTGGGTAATCACCCCAATCCCCAGTATTTTACTGCCAGGTATGTCTTGGGTCCATCAACAACCTGTAAATTAGGAGATTGTTGAGACTTCTGTTTTTAGTCTAATGGTCTGCATATATAATTTCTCGGGAGCTCTTAATACATCACAAGAATATTACTAAGCAACAATTAACCTTGTGAACAAAAGAGAAGTCACAAACATTATTTATTACTTTGCCAGTCTTAATAAAGACCTAATGTGCTAATAGCTTCTCTTGGAGACAGCTGCCATCAGTTAAGTAAAAACATCATTAAGTTGTAATCATAAATATCAATAGAGGCTGAAGCTACTAGTTTTCTGATTGCTGACAGGCATTAACTGGTTTATGGGTATCCATTCCAATAGCTTTCTGTTGTATTGTGTTATTTTATGACTGTCTATTAAACTCGTTCACATCTACACACATTTATTGAAAGTAATAGCTGAGAGGCATTTAAAGAAGGTCTCACCCAGCGTTTTTCAAACTGTGGCCAGAAGACCTCTTAGAGGTTTCTGGAAATCTCTTAAAGGACTTTCTGGGTGTTTTAAGGTCAGACAATGCACAGTTCTATGGGCAAAGCAGGGTATTATGACCTGCTTATCATGATGCAAAATCATCTTGGCTCAGTCATTTTTGAAGCAGATACTGTGTTATGGCATGGATGCACGAAATGGTCCTGGAAAATCATACAACTCCAGGTTGCTACCATCAATAAAGTATGCATGGCTACCCTTGATCCTTACTCTACCAAACCCTACCCCTGTTGTGGAGATTTTCATTTTCTATTTTATTCACTTATCTATTGTCTGAATTTTTATGCGTATTTATTGCTTTCACTCAGAAAAATTATTAAAGGTATTTCTTAGAAGTCTGATTAAACTGGGATAGGTTCTTAGAAGCATCAGGCTTATCTCGTCAAGCCAGAGTTACATAGGAATGTTATGAAATGAAAATGTGCTATCAAAGTTCTGAGAGAACTGCTAGAAACATAATTGGCAATTTCCTGTGCAGTCTGGAGCTGAGAAAAAGGGGCTAAATATCAATATTGCACCATGTCTTCAACTCTGATGGGTGAATGATAGAATTTGAGACATGGATCAGCCAAGGGCTAAGTAAACTCTGAGAGAATTCTTGGGTCTCACCCTATCTCTTTGAACCTCACCCACCCTCACCTTTACCTCACCCCTACTTTTTCACCCTGGGATGGTGTGGGCAGTGTAGTAAAGCTAAGGTGTAGCGTGGATTTGCTAGCGCTTCACACTACTTGGTGTATTAATTTCCTGTGGCTGCCATAACAAATTACCTTACTCTTGATGGCTTAAAACAATAGAAATTCATCCTCTCAGAATTCTGGAGGCAGTAATTCCAGAATCAAGGTGTCGGCTGGGCTGGGCTGCTTCTGAAGGCTCTGGAGGAGCGTTTTCCTTGTCTGCAGCTTCTGGTGGATCCAGGTGTCCCTTGGCATGTGGCTGCACAAGTCCAGTCTCTCCTTCTGTTTCCACATGAGCTTTTCCTCTGTGCCCGTGTCTCCTCCTCTTCTCTTATAAATACACTTTCATTGGACTTAGAGCCCACACAGATACTCCAGAATCATCTCCTCATCTCAAAGTCCTTAGATGCATCTGTAAAGACTCTTTTTTCAAATAAGGGGATGTTCACTAGTTCTGGGGATTAGGATGTGGATAAAACTTTGCAGGGCCAGCACTTAACCCCCTATATTTGGTCATTTCTTTTAACTCTGAAAGGCTGTGTTTTCTTCTGAGTCAAAACGTTCCTTGGTCAAAACATTTGTCGGTATCAAAATGTCACTTTGCTGACCCTAGAGTTCACCTCGACTTCAGCTAGAGCCACTTAATGTATTTTTGGTTGTTCTCTGTGAACTCTGACTGGAATGAAACCTAAATTTGTTGTTGTTTTTCAGGCACAAAGTCATGTCCAATTCTTTGGGGCCCCCTAGACTGTAGCCCACCAGGCTCCTCTATCCATGGGGTTTTTCCAGCCAAGAATACTGGAGTGGGCTGTCTTTTTCTTCTATAGAGGATCTTCCCCACCCAGAGATGGAACCCGAGTCTCCTGCATACGCGGGCGGATTCTTTACCGTTGAGCCACCAGGGAAGCCCATAAACTTATACAACTAAAGGTAGTTGGGAACACCTACTTCTTATCTAATAACTTCATTTTTCTGTGAGGACATGGAGACCCAGAGATCAAAAGAACACTCCCTTTGAGTCCTAAAAGCGGCAGACCTCATCCCATCTTCACTAATCACCAGGTCTGAGACAGTGGTTCCATCATCTGATTTATTTACTCTTTCGCTCCTTCATGGATAATGAAATGATAATACTTCTACCTTTAACTTGTTAGAAATGTTATGAATATAACAATGCTTTGAAAACAGGTATAAAGTTCTCTTGTGGTATTATGACGGTTTTTCAAGCTATATTTGAAATTGCCCTTGAAATGTATTTATGTCTCTCCATTAAAATAGAACAGGAAAAACACAATTATGAACTCTGAGCTAGAAGGGATTTACTCCTCCATTATAGCCTGCAGCTACCTACAGAGCTATTGAGAACACACACACAAATTATAATTTAAAGTTTCAGAAAGGGCAGTAAGGAGGCAGCTATGAATACTAGGACCAGTTTAGAGCAGAGATGGCAGATTCACAAGCTTAAAGACACCAGGCAGGTAAATATAAACAAAAAATTCAGGGTAGGAGTAAGAAAAAATAGTAACAGACATGTAACAGAAAATGGTAATGAAAATAATGGTTGAGGGCAATGATAGGAGGCAGTGGGGACTACGGTGAACTGGAAACCAGGGAGCAGTATTTGGGGCAGTCTAAGTGAAACTGGCTGTCTGGGGAAGCCTTACAAATAGCTGTGAAAAGAAGAGAAGCGAAAAGCAAAGGAGAAAAGGAAAGATATAAGCATCTGAATGCAGAGTTCTAGAGAATAGCAAGAAGAGATAAGAAAGCCTTCTTCAGGGATCAATGCAAAGAAATAGAGGAAAACAACAGAANTCTTCTGAGAGAAGCGTCATCAAGTGGCTCTGCTTTGAGAAGGAAAAGGACTGACATTTAACAACTTGCCAGCCAGGGACTAGGGGCCTCTGAACCACGGCCTTCTCCTCCCATTCTCAGGAAATAAATACTATCTTTGTGTCTCAGGTTAAAGCGACTGTGGCTTCTCTAAGTGGAACGTTTGGTCTTCCTATTTGGGATGTGCGATGGCTTTAACCTGCAGGAGTGCTGTCTTGGATGAGCACACCTTTCTTGAGCCTTCTTGGGGTCCACTGTCCAGCACAGAGGCCTGCAGAAATAGCTCTGAGCTGCTGCTTTCAATGTGAACATAGAACAGCAGTTATAAATGGGAATTTCTAGCTCAGAGAAAGGAAAGGAAAATACATTTTGCTTTTAAAGGAAAGGTAGCATACCTTACTGCTTAAATGGCAATTAAATTACTTGAGTTTTTTGAGGGGTTCAAGCATAGTTGTTTTTATTTATTTATGCAACAGATGTTGAATGTACTCCTCTATTTCTTTCATAACAATAACAAAAATTGATAAAGCCCTTACTTTGCCAGACCTGTGCTGAGTATCTTACAAGCAATATCTTATTTGAACCTCTCAAAAATTCTATGGAAAAGGTATTATTATCAATCCTATTTAATAAATAAGGAAGGAGACTCTTAGGAGGTTAAAAAGAAGTAAGGGCAAAAAGTTAGTAAGTGTTATGGGGGATATGAAGAAAAGACAACTTTTGCTTTAGAATTCTAGAGTGTTTGAATGAGAAGGAAGCTTAGAGATCTCTCATAGGACCACACCATTTCACAGAAGAGCCTTGAGAGGGTCAATCACTTGCTCAAGGACCCACAGTAATTAAAGGCAAAGGAGGACCAGATTGAGAACTCCTAAGTCTCTTCGCAGTGTACTTTGCACCCTATTCTGCCTTCCTCCAGGAGTTTAGACCGCTATAGAGATACCACCTCTCACACCCAAGTCCCAGCACTGTGACAGTGAACGTGAGCATGAGCTTAATGTAGGCATGAGGGATGCGGATGAAGGAGAGAGGAGGAGGGGATCTTTTGGGGATGGTGATGTTCCAGCAAGGCCTAGGAAAGCAGAGGATGCTTTGGCTCAACCCAAAGTGGGTGGAAGAACTGAATATTCAGAGAGAATATTCTCGTTTGATTGGCTTGTGTTTTCTTGTTTTCAGAGAGACAAAATAGGCATTCTCAGGACCAGTCCTAACAAAAGCTTTTTAAATTTTTATGTATTTATTTATTCTTGGCTGTGCTGGGTCTTCTTGTTGCCCAGGCTTTCTCTAGTTGCGGTGAGCAGGGACTATCCTTCATTGTGGTACGTGGGCTTCTCACTGCAGTGACTTCTCGGTGCAGAGGACAGGCTCTAGGTGCTTGGGCTCGGTAGCTGTGGTGCACGGGCTTAGTTGCCTCATGACACGTGGGATCTTCCTGGGCCAGAGAGTGAACCCACATCCCTTGCATTGGCAGGTGGATTCTTAACCACTGGACTACGAGGGATGGTCCTGAACAAAAACTTTGAGATTCAGGTAAGGACAAAGAAAAGATTTTCCTTGTTGGTCAAGGGTTCATATAAACGAGTCATGCAGACAAAGGAGGCAGATTATTCTGACTTTGCCAGGTATGCCAGGGATAGGATGGAGGCTGAAGGAACTGATTCTGGAAATAAGCTGTGTATAAAATGATGTGGTTCTGGGCAAAACTGGTGGCCCAGAGAATGGGAGAATGCAGAAAACACATTTTCATGTGTTCACAAAGTTTAGGATATTTCAGGGAGAAGACTGGGTAAATAGGAAGATTCTGGGGGCACAGATTGAGGTGGGAGTGAGGAGCTGTCTTTGAAAAGTGGGAATGATGCATTCCAACTTTGGGGCTGGAACCAGGTGCAAGGCCACAGGTCTGAGTGCAGCCGATTTGCACCCTATTGATTTTCCTGAGCAGCCCATTTTCACCTTATCGATTTTCTCGGTTGATTGGCTTGTGTTTTCTTGTTGGTTAGAGGTCGCTTTGCTTCCTTTAGATTCATTTTTGGCCTCTTGCTACTTCCTCTTGTTAGTGCATGCTGCTCCAATCATAACTGCCGGCTACTGACCAAATGTGACATTTCCAGTGCTGACAGTTTTTCTGTTTGGAGAAGAGTTGCAATCAAAGAATTGAACTTACAGAGCGGGATGGGCTTATCTCAGCCATCTTGAGAGCGTTGTCACCCTGGGTGGCACTGAGAGACTGAGATCACAGGAAGGTGATTCTGTCCGTTTGTTAAATGCTTGAGTGAACCATTAGGGGTGGATGTGAAAGTGACTAGAGTTGTTTGCTCATACCACTTTCTCACTCCTACAGCTGAGCCGAGTGTTGACAACAGCTTTGAAATGACCCTGGACAANGCACCGAGAGACTGAGATCACAGGAAGGTGATTCTGTCCGTTTGTTAAATGCTTGAGTGAACCATTAGGGGTGGATGTGAAAGTGACTAGAGTTGTTTGCTCATACCACTTTCTCACTCCTACAGCTGAGCCGAGTGTTGACAACAGCTTTGAAATGACCCTGGACAATGACCCTTACTTCATTCCTGGGCTCTGTTTTGATTTCTATGAAGAGAAAAGTTAGTTAATATGGGATTCCACATCTGGCTCCTCCCGCTTGTTAAAATCTTATCACCCCTCTTCAATATACCTAGGGTGGGCTCCCGGGTGGCTCAGACAGTAAAGAATCTGCCTGCAGTGCAGAAACCCAAGTTCAATCACTAGGTCTGGAAGATACCTGGAGAAGGGAATGGCTACCCACTCCAGTATTCTTCCCTGGAGAATCCCATGGACAGAGGAGCATTGCTGGCTACAGTCCATAAGGTCACAAGGACTTGGATCCAACTAAGCACCGGAGTGGAGCCTAGGAATCTGTACATGAATTGGTCTGAGGGCTGGTGTTTGGAGACCTCTGATCTACCTGCCCTCCAGGATCCTTCTCGTTTTACTCGTTTGCCTTTTTCCTTGGGCTCAAGTGGTCTTTAGGATGTACTATGTCCCCTTTCAGTGTGTGTGTGCTAAGTTGCTTCAGTCGTGTTCAACTCTGTGTGACCCTATGGACTGCAGCCCACCAGGCTCCTCTGTCCATGGGATTCTCCGGTGAGAATACTGGAGTGGATTGCCACACCCTCCTCCAGGGATCCTCTTCACATAAACAAAGCCTCTTCCCCCTTATATGAAATCTGTTTTATTTTAAAAATCTTAATAGGACTATAACACATTGTGTCATTCATCCCAGCACTATATGGGTTTGAAGTCATGTTTCTGTTGAAGATTGACCGTGTTTGGCTCCAGTTAAAGGAATTAAAGCACAGACAACCATATAGGGAAACCAGCTTTGTGGGGGATGTGGGGTGGGACAGGGTCTTCCTGCGAGAGTTTGTGTAGGGCAGCCTGATGTTTTTGCCTCCACTTTATTCCCCCATCCCTCCCAGAGAGGAGATGGGAAACCACGGCAGATTTAATGTCTTCCTACCTTTAGACTGTATGCCTCTTTTCAGGTTCCAAATTGTAAAAAGAATAGTCTCTAAACAGCACAAGTGTTTTAGCCTTATGGAGAGCTTCCCAGGAGAATTTCTTCCCTAGGAATAATAACAATGGATGATAATGGTGATACCTATCTCTACTGAGTGCTTACTCTGGTTTATATACCCTGTACTAAGTACTTTCATACATCATCTCCATTTAATTCTCACAAAACTCATCTGAGATAGATCCAGTTGCTATCTCCACTTGACAGATGAGCAAATGAAGTTTAGAGAGGTTAAGTAATATACCCGTAATCTCATAGCTGGAGAGAGGGGAGCCAGGATTGAGTCCTTGAGGCCTGAGGGCTGAGTCGTCATACTGTATTGCTTGCACTGTGTGATCTGAGAGAGGAAAGGAAAAAGCAGGGTGTGATCAGCAGGAGGCCCTGGATTTAGATCCCTAGACATCAGTCTATTTTTCATTGCCTTTCTCTGCACAGTTATTCCTTGCTATCTGTAGAGGATTGGTGCCAGGACCCCTGCGGATACCAAAATGCTTAGATGCTCAAACAAAAAATTGCATAGATTTACATATAACCTACATACATCCCCCTGTATACTTTAAATCATCTCTTGGTTACTTATAATACCTAATACCATGTAAATGGCATGTAAATAGTTTTAAATACAACGTAAATGCTATGTAAATATTTACTAGCATGCAACAAATTCGAGTTTTGCTTTTTGGGACTCTCTGGAATTAAAAAAATGTATATTTTTGATCCACAGTTGGTTGAATTTATGATTACAAAGGGCTGACTCGTAGGCATCTCAGGTGGAAGCAAAGCATAGGTATATTTGCTGCTAGATGGGGAGGAATGTGATAACCAAAAATAGTTTTCCTACTTGTGTGTTAATTTCACAGTAAATTATAAAGCTTTTGCCTGTCTTTATCTGCATGTGTAACATGTGCTTTGAGCATAGTCCTGGAAGTCCGCTGAGCCCCCTTCCCAATCTAGTGCAACTAACTAAAGTTTCCAATTAAACTCTGTTCTTCTTTTACAAAATTTAATTTTGCTCTGGTTAGAGAACTTTGTATGACTTCTATTTATTGAGATTTATGAAGGTTTATTTCCTGGCCCAGAACACAGTCTGTCATACTGACTAGTCTATGTTCAGTTGAAAAAAATGTGTTCTCTGCTTTTGTTGGGTGAAATATCCTGTAAATGCCAATTCACCCAAATTGGTGGATAGTGCTATTCCTTACTGATTTTCTGTCTTTCTATCACTGCTAATGGAGGAGTGTTGATGCCTCTGCTTATAACTGTGAATTGGTCTATTTCTCCTTTCAGTTTGACTATTTGGGTTGTAGCTGGTCTTGCATTTTTTATACAATTGAACGATCTCTACATTTTAATTGATGAGTTTAGATGATTTATAATTAGTATAGCTATTGATATGGTAGCTTAAAATCAACCGTCTAGATAGTTGTTTTTTGTTTTTCTGCCTGTTTAAAAATTTTCTCCTCTTTATTTCCCCTGTTGAATTAATGAAGCATATATTATGATTTCATTTATTGCCACCATTAGCTTATTATTTATACTCTTTCTTTTTGTTTTTTTTTTTAGTGACTGCAAATTGGTTTGCAATGTACCACTGTGTACATCTGTAATTAGAGTCTATCTTTAAATAATATTATGCTTCCTTGTGGATAATCTCAGGACTTTACATCACATATTGCTAATTTTTTCCTTTTATCCTTTGTGCTGTTGTTATATAGTTCACTTTTCACCTGATATAAATCTACAATACATTGCTACCATTTTAATTTAAGCAATCATTTATTTTTTTGGAATCATTAAAAATAAGGGAAAAAAGAATTTTACTTTTACTTTCATTTTTTCCAGTTTTAGAGTTTTTCATTTCTTTGTGTGAATCCACTTTTCTGCTTGGAATCGTATTGCTTTTGCCTCAGACTTTTCCTTTAATATTTCTTATAGTGCAGGTCTGCTGGCAATGAATTCTCTCCATTTTTTGTTTGTTTGTTTTCGAGAAAGTATTTCTTCCATATTTTTGCTGGTTATAGAACTCTGGTTAACAGTCTTTAGTTTTGTACTTTAAGTATGTCACTCCATGGGATTCTAGCTTGCTTGGCTTCTGACAAGAAGTCTTCTATAATTCTCATCTTTGTTCCTGTATACACAGGATAATGAATCTTTTCCCCCAGCTATAGTAAATATTTTTTAAAACTCTGTCTTCTCTTTTCAGCCGTTTGATATGATATGCCTAGTTTTTTGGCTTTATCTCTTGGCAGTATTGTTTTCTTCTTAATATTCCTTATAATTAAAAAAAGATCTGAACATTTTATATAGAATAGTAGAGACTGTAAATAGTTTTTGTACCTGGAACTGAGTACACCTTTCTTTCTGCTAGGCTTTTGGTGAACTCAGTTTGGGGTTTGTTGTCGCCGTGGCTAGCCACAGACCCTGCAGACTTAAAATTCCTCTGGCGTTGCCAAGTGTTGAGGGTAGGGGTCGGCTTGTCAGAGGGTTTTTCTTAATCTCTTTTCCACCCTCAGGTTTCCATCTTCTCTTTGGGCTTTCCTTTGGGAGAGTCTCTTCCCACACTTTTTGAAGTCTCTCAGCAATATTCGGTTGCTGTTACTTGCTGCTTGTTAGACTGATCATAGGAAGGGTTGGGCAGTGGCAAGACTTTCTCTGTCATTCTCATTAGACGGTCTCTGACAGGGGCTGTGCCCCTGGTTTCAGTGCTTCTGTCCCCTCCAAGAGGTGGTTCTGGTCCAGCAGGTATTCCTGCCCCACCTCCAGTAGATGGCTCTCTTCTGTTCCCTTCACTCTGCTGCAGTAGATTTCCTTCTGTGCCTTAAGAGTGACAGTGTGTGTTGTTCTTCCCCCAACAGTGTACAGCTTTTGTTCTGTTGGGGAGATTGAACAGCAGGGTCTGGGTGGGGTTTCTTGTCTTTCTGGAGGACCATCTGTTTCCTTCTCATAAACCTGTAGGACAAGGGACATGTTCTCAGAACTTTTGCCAGACTTTTCTTTGAGTTCCCAGTGAGATCCAGGAAGAAGAAACTATAAGTGGGTATAGATTACGCCTCAGGGAAATCCATTTCCTCCAGGGATTCTAAACAGTCTCTTTGCCCTTTACCAATTCGCTGACAATTTTAGCTAAACTCTTCAATGCTCATAGCATCTGTCCCAAGTAAGCAAGAGCTCACAATTCATTTCCCCTTGCGGGTGACTTTCCTCAAATTTTGGGTTAGTTGGTGGTCCTGTCACCTCAACTCTTTCGTGGTTTCAAGAATAGTTTTGGATGTGCTGTTTGTCTTTGTAAAAATTTTTTTGTAAGTGTAGGACTGATGCTCTGACTTTCTCCATCTCACATGATCTTGTAAGTCTCCTGCTTTTGTACATGCTGTTTGTTCTGCCTGAGATTCTCTCCTCTTTCCTGCACTTGGCAACTTCCTACTTGTCTCAGTGATCTCCTGTTCTCATCTGCTCAGAAGACAAGGGTGTATATACAGAGAAGAGGCCATTAAATGAGTTCATGGATTCACAGGCAAAAATTAGATTTTACCATCTGATGATGTAGCATTTGAGTTTCACTTTGATCCTCAGGAAATCCTTTGTTGAATTTGAGCCTTGGTTTCCTTCTTTGTAAAGCAGGAATGCTAGCATTTGTCCAGCCTCCTTTGCCAGGTGAGATAATATGTGTGACAATGTCTGACATTTAAAGCTCAGTTCCAGCACATAAACCCAGCAACAGGCCTGTCCTGAAGAAGACACTCAGTTCAGTTCAGTTCAGTCGCTCAGTTGTGTCCGACTCCTGTGACCCCATGAACCACAGCACACCAGGCCTCCCTGTCCATCACCAACTCCTGGAGTCCACCCAAACCCATGTCCATTAAGTCGGTGATGCCATCCAACCATCTCATTCTCTGTCATCCCCTTCTCCTCCTGTCCTCAATCTTTCCCAGCATCAGGGTCTTTTCCAATGAGTCAGCTCTTTGGATCAGGTGGTCAAACATTGGCATTTCAGCTTCCACATCAGTACTTCCAATGAACACCCAGGACTGATTTCCTTTAGGATGGACTGGTTGGATCTCCTTGCAGTCCAAGGGACTCTCAAGAGTCTTCTCCAACAACACAGTTCAAAAGCATCAATTTTTTGTACTCAGCTTTCTTTATAGTCCAACTCTCAAATCCATACATGACCACTGGAAAAACCATAGCGTTGACTAGACGGACCTTTGTTGGCAAAGTAATGTCTCTGCTTTTTAATATGCTTTCTAGGTTGGTCATAACTTTCCTTCCAAGGCACTCATTTTTCCCTAAAACTCAAGAGGTTCACTACTCACAGGATTCCAGCTTGGTCTTGTGTCAGAGTGAAGTTTCTAGTAGGGGGATAGACCCTACCTTCAGTCCACAGCCATGAAGTAGAAAAAGTTGTAGCAAAAGGCTGACTTGGTCCTGGAAACCCTATATTTTCCTTTTTATTTACAAAGCTTACTTTGTAAATAAAGGAAAAGAGTATTGATTTCCATCTTTACTGATGCATTAAAATTGCTGCAACACCTCATATTACCAAATAGATTTACTGTATAAACTGGAACATAATTGGTACTTCAGGCAGATCACCAATCTACTTTGGCAGGAGCATATCACTCACAGTACATTGATTATAAAAATTAGTTAATTCAAGACAAACATTGCATTCTCTAATTCCTGGCACAAATCCCTCCAAGTCCTCCATGCATTACTGGTATTGAACTAAAAGATAGATATCTGTCAGATCCCTTGAATCTCTGCAGACCTGATTTAGACGGTACTTATGCCACTGCATCCACCAGGAAAAGATAGATCTCATGTATTAAACATGCCAGGTGGGAACCTAAGTGATGGGATTTAGTAATATTGCTCTAATCTGTTGCTTTTCTTTACTGCTCTCACTGGTGCAAATCTTCTCACATCGAATGTCTACTAGTTCATTTCGTTTGACTCTCCTCATGAGGAGCAGGGGTGGCTTGGTGTCTGGTTCATCATGAGAAGTCACATTAAAAAAAATATTTATTTATTTATTTACTTATCTGTTTTATTTGGCTGCATCAGGTCTTAGTTGTGGCATGTCAACTAAGGCTTGGCCGCCCTGCATCATATGGGATCTTTGTTCCCCAACCAAGGATCGAACTTGTGTCCTCCACATTGCAGGGTGGATTGTTTACCACTGGACCACCAGGGAAGTCCCTAGAGGTAACGTTTTGACAGCTTCTGTGTAGTGGACAAGGTCAGTGCTCCACCTAGATCCCCTTGCATAATTTGAAGTGGTGGTGGTGGTAGTGGTAATGGTGAGTGAGTGTGTGTGTGTGTGTGTGTGTGTGTGTGTGTGTGTGTATGTGTGTGTGTGTTGGAGGGGGAGCAGCACGCTGCACCAGACACTGTTGAGGTATCTTATGTTTATTTCACTTAAAATTCACAGCTCTGTGAAGTAGGTATGCCTGTTATTTCTGTTTATAGATGAGGAAACTGAGGAAATTTTCCCAAGGAAGTTGCCAAAGATCATGGTTCTAGGAAATGCTGTTACTTGGCTGTGACTCCTGAGCCACTGCTCTTCTGCCTCGTTGCCTTCCATGCATTTCAGTGACGGAGAAGATAATGGCCACGTAAGACGGCAGATGACTAATGAGTGGCCAGCCCTGGGGTATACAGTCTTCTCACGCTCCTTTTCTGCTGAGTCTGAGTCCTGTCTGACTTGCAGAGTTACCTTCCACCCCTCTCTAAAAAATTGTGATGGCCCTTTGTTGCTACTTATCTGAGGATCCTGTTCAAGTTATAAGTAAGTTCGTCCAGGATGTGACTGCTGCTGCCTTATATGCTAACAGAGCCTCCCATTTTTTTTTTTTTCACACAGTTACTTTTCTCAAGCATTTGCTGTCGGTTGGGACATACTAATACCTCCCAATAAAAAAAAAGAAAATTGAAAGACAGCTGAGAACTACAAGTCCAAACTTTTCTTCTGGGTTCCATGTTCAGGGAAAAAAAATCATGAAGTATCTCCTTAGCAAGCTGAGAGAATGATTTCCTGAATAGAAAAAGAGATATTCCTAGGTATAAAAAAGAAGGAAAAAATGAATTTGATAATGACAGGAAGGATTTCCCTGGTGGCTCAGACGGTAAAGCGTCTGCCTACAATGAGAGAGACCCAGGTTCAATCCTTGGGTCAGGAAGATCCTCTGGAGAAGGGAATGGCAACCCACTCCAGTACTTTTGCCTGGAAAATCCCATGGACAGAGGAGCCTCGTAGGCTACAGTCCATGGGGTCACAGAGTCGGACACAACTGAGCAACCTCATTTCACTTCACTTCAATGGCAGGAAAAGAGGACAACTGGGCATGTGTGCACGCGCACACACACACACACACACACGTGCACACACACAAACACATGCACACGCACACACACGCACATACACATGCACATGCACGTGTGCACACACACACACACACACACAACAGAAATGAAAGCCAGATAACTTCCCGGGAGAGTTTATAGCTGGAGCTGATCATGTGACTAGTTCTGACTTACAGTGTGATTTTAGGAGAGATGGCAAGATCTGATCCCAGCTGAAAACTTCCCTCATCCCTTGGTTGATACTTGAAATTCCACCTTTATTGCTCATTTCCTTGGTGTGACTTTGTCATGAAGGCAGTGCCAGCCAGAAAGAAGAGAATGAAGAACTGAGGGATGAAAAACAAGCGTAAGAGCACTGAGAAGAGCCTATGCCGAGATGAGTTTTGCCTAGAGCTGGCTCTCCTTCTGTCCAGCTGATGGTCTGTTTAGTAATGCTGCTTATCTGAGAGACCACCCCTCCCTCCTCCCTCCTTTCCTTCTTTCCTTTTTAAAATTTCTCTTTACAGTTCTGTCTTTAAAGACAAGTATAGATCTGTGTAACCACCACTACAGTTAAGATATGGACTGGCACCATCATTCTCCAAAGTCGTTTGTGCTGCCCCTTTATAGCCACATTCTCCTCCCACCCCTGCCTCGGGTGCCACTGATCTGTTCTCTATCACTATTACGTGCTTTTTCAAGAATGACGTATAAATGGAGTCATACAGTGTGTAAACATTTTAAGCCTGGTTTCTTTCACTCAACATATGGCTTTGGGATTGGCCCACGTTGTTGTCATACCATCTGATGTTGATCCTTTGTGCACTGGATCTGCCCTCAGTCAACAGCATGATGCCTGCGTATAGAGACTAGGACATGTGTGCTGTATGGTTTTGTCTCTTATTAAAGCCTGTGTTTTTGGCCAGGCTCTTTATTTTGCAAAGATTATAAAGACCCGCTCAACCTAATCTGAGAAAGTGAGAGTTTATTACAAAAACACAGAGCTCCCCCACGGATCATCATAGCCAGGTCTGGTAATGGGAGGTGATTTGGAACCATGGCAGCTCTTGGGGAGAGTGTGTGCTCACAGTCTCTCTCAAGAGCTGCATGGTTTCTGATTTGCATTGTTTCTGTCTCTTGTGTAGATGTTCTCTGTTCTTACTGTTTACCATCCCCACCCCCGCCCCAATATCATATGTCATCTTCTTCCGTCTTCCTTACCATTGGTATTTGGCCATTACAGACTGATTGTTCCTGATGCCAAGTGGGGCTTTGGATTCAAATGGCTGGAGAATCATCTGATTAGCTCTGTTCATCTTCAAATCAGGCCTCACAGGAATCTGGCCATCTGATGAGATGCCTGCCCTGCTCAAAACACCTGTCAGTGCAGGTGGGGTCATGGTGACTTGGCCACGGAGTTGATTCCTTAGGAGAGGGAGTCTTGGAAGGTGGGGCAGACCATGAGTGACCACTCTAGTTTCCAAGAAGAAAATGCTATGTATGGAGGACTGTTGAAAGGCCTGTTCATTTCTTCAGATAGTCTATTCTTCATTCTTTGGTCGATCCAGACCATAGCAAACATTTGGTCAGGCCATCTTGATTGGCCGCTAGCAGACTGTTTTCACTAAGCAGTGTATTGTTATTCTGCTGCTGTTGCTGCTAAGTCACTTCAGTCGTGTCCGACTTTGTGCAACCCCATAGACAGTAGCTCACCAGGCTCCCCCATCCCTGGGATTCTCCAGGCAAGAGTACTGGAGTGGGTTGCCATTGCCTTCTCCAATGCATGAAAGCAAAAAGTGATAGTGAAGTCGCTCAGTCATGTCTGACTCTAATTTTCACCTATTGAAATAGTGACTTCATTTCCTGTTGTTGAGGACATTGTTCATAAATGGGCTCTAATATGAAGCTTCATGGGAGAAATTTATCTTAGGGAAAAATTTAGGGACATACTTTACTGCCTCTCAGGAGNCAAAAAGTGATAGTGAAGTCGCTCAGTCATGTCTGACTCTAATTTTCACCTATTGAAATAGTGACTTCATTTCCTGTTGTTGAGGACATTGTTCATAAATGGGCTCTAATATGAAGCTTCATGGGAGAAATTTATCTTAGGGAAAAATTTAGGGACATACTTTACTGCCTCTCAGGAGTTGACACACTTCCTTCTTCTTGAATAAAGAAAGCAGGGAAACTCATCGACACCCCTCTGTGTTGATACCCAGGAAACGCAATTCTCAGGAAACCAAGGTTCAGCTACTGCAATTACCCAGCTCCCTTGGTGAACCTCTTGTCTGATACAGGAAGTTGACTGTCAACAGTGATTTTCTCTAATCGAAGTACCTCTACAGTGCTTTGGTTCTCTCGTCTGCAAGTGCTTATCTTATTTGTCTATGGCCAGGGTAGGAATGATGCTAAACATCCCTGATAGGAGGATAATTCCTGGTAACTCACCTCTGATGCTCAAGATAAAATTTTTACCTGTGGAAATTTGGCGTAGCCACCTTTGGATCTGGGAATAAATGAAGGAAAGATTTGTGTTCTGAAGAGATGTGGGGCTGATCCTGATGGACCACTGACTTACCTTGCAGGAATAGGAACTGGGAGGGGGTTTTTACGGAGTGGTTAAGGAGTCACTGCTACTGACCTCACCTCCCTGGAGGCGCTCACCCATGCTCCTCTAATAGAAACTGCTCCTTGTACTGTGAGGCCGTTGGGAGACATTAGGTTTGGCTGTGCCTTTGTAATCTTCATTATAATCTGTCATGGGGCCCATAAGAATTTAACCAGAGAGACTTCTCCTGAGCTGCAGTGACACAGAACAGGTCAATAGCAGGTCAGCTGTTTTATAAAGCCATAGAGGCCGCTTAACACGGCAGCTCTTGACAGGGCATCATTGCCAGGAAGATCCGAAGTGGACACCATGATTCTATGCACAGCTCAGGGAGCCAGTTAGAGCCAGGGGCTGCCCTGTCTCACCTCCACCTGCAGCCCCTAAAAGGAAACACTGGTATTTTTGCCACTGAGAGGCCAAAAGAGAGTATTCATGCAGAACTCATGAGATCACACTTACATTTCACATCCCTATTAATAGACTGGGTCTGCTGGGAACAGAAGATTCTCATTACTAATAATTTCCTGAACATTATTCCAAACCAAACTGTCCTGAGACCAAGCTGATAGGAAGAAGGAGAATGCCATGTCTCAAGTTGCCAGCTAGATGATTTAGAATTAAAGGTCTCTGTCAAATGTTTTCACCGACCTTCGTCTCAGACATTGAGTGACTGAGAATCTGATAGCATAATGGATTCCATTTTCTAGCCGCTGACCTTGACTTCAAACTTTGAATCAGATAGGAACTCAGGGGTTTTGTACCCAAGAGGATCCAGGAAAGGGTAACAATTTGAAATCTTTTGTGGGAGGCTCCAAGCATGGAATTCCTATCTAGTCCCATGGAACTACTTGTCTCACCTGCTTAAACTTGAACTGGAAGGGGCAATTGTTTTTAGAAAGAGAGTGGTTTTGAGCAACAAATTGGAAGCCCTAGTCCTCAATTTCCTCCCCAAACCTCCATTCCTTGCGTGAATTTAAGCAGCTTCTCTTAGGCTGCCAGCCTTGGGAAAGCAGACACAGCCCCTGCTTCCCTCAACATAGACCCCTTCTGAGAGACCTTTGTTTGAAGAGTTGGGACACCGTTACGTTGTTACGTTAATTGTCCTCCTACGAGGAGAGGATGGAAGAGACAGAGATGCAGTTGATTGCAGCCCCTCCCTGCCACGCCACAATACTAGTGCTCAGACTCTCCAGGTCCGTTAGTATCCTTACAACTAGTCTTTCTATATCGTGTGTTTCCCCTTTCAGGAAACCAGGTGTCATGAGCTTAGCAGAACCTGCAATGCCATTTAACACTGTGATACCTTCTCCTCTGTCTGACAGCAGCCAGAAGCCTCCCCAAAGAAGGTGCATGATGAGCAAGTGAGAAAGGGAAGGAGGCGATGAGAACTCCTGGCTGGAGGAAAAGATGACCAGAAAGAGAAGGTAAAGCCAGAGCCATGTGAATCACGAAAATGAAAACAAACAAAAAATGATGACAAAAACACCTCCCACCAAGTGTATGTATATTTTTGGAACATAGTAAAACTCTGCTATATTGTGTCATATGACTCTATAACTTAAACCTGGGTTTCAATCATTTCTGACCATGTCCCATAGTAAGAAATAAATTTTATATTATGACTCAGTGCACATACCCGGTTTTATAAAACATTGTTCATCCTTTTGTCATGGGATGCATGCTAACATTTTTTCCTATCTTACCTTTCCTCATTCTACTCAAACCTTTTCTGTTTTATGTCACTTAAAAAAAAAAAAAAAGAGGCAATGGTGGGTACTAAGTTAATTTCATGATCCACTAATAAATTATAACTGGCAATTTAAAAAATACTGGTTGTTAAACTTCACGGAGGACAGACTTCTGGAGTCATAGACTCAGAACTGTAGATCATCCATTTCTAGTGTCACCTCATTTTCCAAGTGAAGACACTGAGGCCCTGAAGAAGTTGTGATTCATCCTTGATCACACAGATGGCTGATGGCCGGAACTGTGCTTTCTCCTACAAAGTTACTTGGTAATGCAAGAGGGAGTGTGGTGTAGGACAAAGAGCCTGGGGTCGGAATTCATAGGTGTGTTCTATTTAGAGCAAACTCTGACTTACAGCAAATCACTTAAATAATTTAACCCTATTTCCTATAAAATGGGTTGCTGTGTGTGCTGTGCTCAGTCGCTTCAGTCGTGTCTGACTGTGATCCCATGGACTGTAGCCCACCAGGCTCCTCCGTCCATGGGATTCTCCAGACAAGAATACTGAAGGAGGTTGCCATTCCCTTCTCCAGGAGATCTTCCCGACCCAGGGATGGAACCCAAGTCCCCTGCCCTCCTACACTGCAGGAGGATTCTTCACTTACTGAGCCACCCGAGAAGCCCAGAATAGGCTGCTGGGCAAACCAATCAGGTAAGACACTGGAGAAGCTTTGTAAGTGATGTGGTCCAAAGGTAAAAAAAACAACGTTTTCCCTGCTTTTCTGCTCTAGCCTGTGAGGCAGGGGCAGATGTTATCTGTATCTCTAAATCCCTGGCATTGGGACAGAAAGGAAAAAATTCTTTATAGTAATTGGTCTTTCTCTTCATCATAGATTCACAATATCCCTATTTAACTCTCTTCTATCTTTTGAATGATTTTTTTCTCCTCGATTTTATCTTATCATTTCTTCACATTTTATAACAAAGATCTCTGTCAGTGTGTTCTGAGTTTTGAGTTTTTTTGAGTTAATCAAGGCCAACAAATGGTCAGAGATAAAGCAGTCCATATGGGGTGACAAACATACTCAAAAGCATCTGTGCAGGTCTGTAGCCATCACTGGCGCTGTCTGTCTCTCAGGTAGGAAATAGAAAGGGGCACACTAGCCATCTGGAAATTCATCTAAGATGTTCCACCTATGTCATGAGAGAATGATGACGTTCCACAAACAGGGACCGTAGAAATGAGTAAGCCGTGTGGATCCTGCCATCCGTTGGTTCCGGGGAGAACCATGTTGGCCCTGGGGCTTACATGAGATTTTCTCTGACCTGAATGTAAGCAAGTGTGAAGGGTCTCACACGAGGAGAGGCCACTTTTTCACACAGTGGCTTCAGATGACACCTGGAGGGCAGAGTCTTGTTCACAGAGGGTTTTGTCCAGATACAGTTTCATTTGGCATCACTCACCTGTCAGGGGTTCTGCTTGGACATTCAGGTTCCTTAGGCTTGAGTATCTCAGGAGTTTAAGGCGGGGAAGGCAGTTCCTCACACTTGGTTTACCCTGGCTAAATGCTTTCAGGAGAGTTGAGCTTGATCTGGCCTCATTATCACCCTGGGGACATTTTTCTGCTTCAGACTGGACAGGGTTCAAGAGACTGGCGTTCACTTCCTTCAGGACCTTGGTATGTCTCAGAATATGTCTTGGAACCA
>SJYA01001443.1:179442-263029 GCA_006410615.1 Neotragus moschatus
GCTTTCATGCATTGGAGAAGGCAATGGCACCCCACTCCAGTACTCCTGCCTGGAGAATCCCACGGATGGAGGAGCCTGCTGGGCTGCAGTCCATGGGGTCGCTGAGGGTCGGACACGACTGAGCGACTTCACTTTCACTTTTCACTTTCATGCATTGGAGAAGGCAATGGCACCCCACTCCAGTACTCCTGCCTGGAAAATCCCACGGATGGAGGAGCCTGCTGGGCTGCAGTCCACGGGGTCGCTGAGGGTCGAACATGACTGAGCGACTTCACTTTCACTTTCCGCTTTCATGCATTGGAGAAGGCAATGGCACCCCACTCCAGTACTCCTGCCTAGAGAATCCCAGGGACGGGGGAGCCTGGTGGGCTGCCGTCTATGGGGTCACACAGAGTTGGACACGACTGAAGTGACTTAGCAGCAGCAGCAAACATCTGTATGGGAAATAGACATCTCTTTAGCAAGCAGTAGGCTTGTGAAGTCCTGCCCAGGTTCTGTTTTTTGATTTGGTGATAGTGGTAGTCGTATATTGAGAAGATCCCCTGGAGGAGGAAATGGCAACCCATTCCAGTATTCTTACCTGGAGAATCCCATGGATGGAGGAACCTGGTGGGCTACAGTCCATGGAGGTGCAAAGAGTTGGGCACAACTAAGCGTGCAAGCAAGGAGTGCAACGCATATGTAATAAACCAATGGAAAACAAAAGTACTATGCATTTCCTCGCAGATAAATTTTATGATTAAAATGCACCTTATTAGGAACTTCCCTGGTGGCCCACTACATAACACCTTGCCTTCCAATGAGGAGGCAGCAATTTGATCCATGGTCAGGGAGCAAAGATCCCTCAGGCCTTGTGGCCAAGACACAAAACATAAAGCAGAAGCAAGACTGTAACACATGCAAGAAAGACTTTAAAAACGTTCCACATCAAAAAAAAAAAAAACACTTTAAAAATAGTAATACATCTTATTAAAGTATATGGCCTGTTAATTTAAATTATCTTAAAGGAGGAAATGGCAACCCACTCCAGTATTCTAGCCTGGGAAATCCTATGGAAAGAGGAGCCTNCTGTAACACATGCAAGAAAGACTTTAAAAACGTTCCACATCAAAAAAAAAAAAAACACTTTAAAAATAGTAATACATCTTATTAAAGTATATGGCATTTTAATTTAAATTATCTTAAAGGAGGAAATGGCAACCCACTCCAGTATTCTAGCCTGGGAAATCCTATGGAAAGAGGAGCCTGTCGGGCTACACTCCATGGGGTCGCAAAGTGTCGGACACAACTGAGCAACTAAACAGGTGTGTGTGTGTGTGTGTGTGTGTGTGTGTGTGTCTGTCTGTCTGTCTGTCTATGTGTGTGGCTTGGAACATCTGAAAATAAAAAATGGAAGTAGATTCAGCACGGTGTTACAGATACCTCTGGGAGTATACATGTACTTCACTTTTTTACAGTTTGTTAAGTTTTGTAAACTCTCTGTGTCCGTTTATAGCTATTACATTTTTAAGGAAAACAGTTGCAGTTGAGATTGCAAATAAAACCAGCTCATTTTTGACAGCATTTTCCAGTAAACCACTGTGAAGGTTTGCCACTAGAAAAGGTGAATTTTCTGACAGCTCCAAGTCTGCCTTGCCAAAGAAGATCTTTGGCTATATGCAGTGTTTTCCCAATGCAATGGTTGTTTATTTCGTACAGAGTAGTCGGTCCCTCTTAATCCCAAATAATCCTCCTCTGGTCTCAATCTCCCAGATGGTGGCCACTAGTTTATTTTCTCTATCTGTGAGTCTGTTTCTGTTTTCACACATACATTCATTCGCTTTAATTTTTTTTAGACTCAACACATAAATGATATCGTATATATGTGTCTTTCTCCCTCGGACTTAACTTCACTCAGCAGGATAATCTCTAGGTCCATCCACGTTGTTGCAAGCGGCAGAATTCCATTCATTTTTATCTTCCTTCCATTGAGAAAGTTCTCCTTTTTCCCCTCCTGCATTCTGCAACTCCAGTGCACTGTCAAAGTCCTTTTCAATCTCTGTGATTATAACTACATCAAGTAGTTAAAACAGACACACAACACAGGCATCAACAATGCTAAATAATTTGTCTATAAACTCAAGATAAAACTGTAGGTAACGTTGATTGCTCTTAGATCCCCTTTGTCAATGAGATAACATTTTCATATCCAGAAAAATAATGCATTCTGTGGCATTCACTTACAAATTTGTATGCAAAAAATCTTTGAGGTAATAATTCATGAATTGGCTGGTGAGCAGAGGTAACTATTCACAGTGGTGCATTTATCTTAAAATAAACAAGCCTAATAATAGACTTGAGGGCAAAACACTCGGTACACAGGGGAAGTTATGTTCTGACAGGATTTTCCAATAACGTTATCACCTAACGAGGTAGACACAAGAGAAGTGTGCAGGTGTGTGCATCTGTAATGGATTCAGCTTGCAGTGGGCATTAATCCTGTCATGGTGCACATTCTTGCCGCTTTGTGTGATCGGACGGAGTGACAGACAGTGGAGCCACCAAGCTTCAAGCCCCAGGCAGGAACCTGGGAACATTAGTCAGAACCCATGATGGCAAATGACCAGGTAAAGCCTCAAATCATTTTCACAATGATTTGAGTGTTTATTTTTAATTGCAGGATAATTGTCTTAACAATATTGTATTGGTTTCCACCATATATCTACTTGAATCAGCCATAGGTGTACACATGTCCCCTCCCTCCTGAACCTTCCTTCTGATCGTCCGCCCCATCCCACCCTGCTCAGTTACAGACTGGATCATTTTCACGCACCGATGATGTACAGGAATGCGGTCCAAGCTGGCATCTCTGTGGACCAATTCTGCATCTCTGAGGACCGAGTCATCTCTATGGACTGAGTTGGCATCTCTGTGGACCAAGCCCCCATCTCAGTGGGCCAAGCCTGCATCTCTGTGGACCAAGTTCTCATCTCAGTGGACCAATCCCCCATCTTACTGGGCCAAGCCTGCATCCCTGTGGACCATGTCCGGATCTCATTGGACCAAGCCCTCATCTCAGTGGGCCAAGCCTGCATCCCTGTGGACCAAGTTCCCATCTCTGTGGACCAAGCGCACATCTTTGTGGATGAAGTCTTCATTTCTGTGGGCCAAGCCCGCATCCCTGTGGACCAAGCCCACATCTCAGTGGGCCAAGCCTGCATCCCTGTGGACCAAGCCCACATCTTTGTGGACGAAGTCTTCATTTCTGTGGACCAAGCCTGCATCCCTGTGGACCAAGTCCACTTCTCTGTGCAGTATACTTCTTCACCATCTGCCCACTTAGATAGTCATCTTTTTATGGAGATGACTTAACTTTATTCTTATGTCTAAAGCTAGAGAGAAAAAAGTTGCTGAGCTTTAGGGAGGAAGTTGCCAGCATAAGTAGCCAGAAAGTGCTATTTTAAAGTTCTGTTTTGGCTGGTACCATACTGTCTTGATGACTGTAGCTTTGTACTATAGTCTAATGTCCGGGAAGTCTGATGCCTCCAGCCCTAGAAACCAGCACAACATTGGAAAGCAAATTTCCTCCAATTAAAAAATACATTTAAAAAACGTAAAAATAAAGTTCTATTTTGGGACTTCCTGGGGGTCCAGTGGCTNGTCTCACACGAGGAGAGGCCACTTTTTCACACAGTGGCTTCAGATGACACCTGGAGGGCAGAGTCTTGTTCACAGAGGGTTTTGTCCAGATACAGTTTCATTTGGCATCACTCACCTGTCAGGGGTTCTGCTTGGACATTCAGGTTCCTTAGGCTTGAGTATCTCAGGAGTTTAAGGCGGGGAAGGCAGTTCCTCACACTTGGTTTACCCTGGCTAAATGCTTTCAGGAGAGTTGAGCTTGATCTGGCCTCATTATCACCCTGGGGACATTTTTCTGCTTCAGACTGGACAGGGTTCAAGAGACTGGCGTTCACTTCCTTCAGGACCTTGGTATGTCTCAGAATATGTCTTGGAACCAAGAAGAGTTTGCCTGGAAAACACTTGAATAAGCCCATCTGCTTAGCTTTCTTGCTTTATATTCGAAAGATATGGCAAGGGTATGGCTCATTTTCTTTTTTCTTCTATCAAAGTAAATTCTGCTCAAATATCTGGTTCGGTTTCTTTAGTAATTTATGCATTCTTAGCTCCGTGATTTTCTGCAGAACCAGCCTTTTATAAGAAACTAGAATTTTCCTGGGGAGAAAATTGCCTTCTCTGTCACTGTAGTCTATATTTAGTGCATAACCACCTGTGTGACATGACCTGCGTTTCCACATCTGAAATGAAGATGCTGTACCTAGAGAGGATATCTTTTTGTGGTGGTAAAGAGCACAGATTTGGGAAGCAAGCTGCCTGGATTTGATCCCTACTTTTCCACTTACTAGTGGTGTGACCTTGAGAAAATTACTTAACCCATATGTGTTTCAATTTTTTCACCTATAAATTAGTGACGATAATAATAATATCTGTGTCATGAAAACGGTATGAGTTAACACAGTACCCACTTATAGTAACTGCTATATGAGATTTAGCAGTTTTCTCACTCAGATGGTCTGTAATTACCCCTGCCATTTTAAAAGGGGATGATAAGATTACAATAATACCATTTTTACATTGGAATAGCTATTTATTGTTTGAAAGACTTGTCTTCACTTAGAGAAGGAACTTATAAAGATGAGGGGAAGGGATAGTTGGAGAGTTTGGGATCAATAGGTCCACACTGCTATATTTTAAATGGATAACCAGCGAGGACCTACTGTATACCACTGGCAACTCTGCTCAATGTTATGTGGCAGCCCAGATGGGAGAAGAGTTTGGGAGAGAATGGATACGTGCATGTCTATGGCTGAGCCCCTTTGCTGTCTGGGTGAAACTATCACAACACTGTTCATTGGTGACACCCCAATAAAAATTTTTTTGAAAGACTTATCTTCATGTATTACACTCTGGATGAAGAAACTGAGGCTGAAAAGTTAACAGATTTGTTTAAGGACATACTTTTTGAGCAGGGAAACTGAGTCTAGGGCTGACTCTCGGACGTCCAGTTTCTGGCACCTTCCTAACGTCATCATCCCATTCAGCTGTGTATTGACGTTCCCCTCTTTAATGGTCCTCCTCTTGATACCCCTCATTATATTAAGATAGTGCCACTGTTCTCTAAAGAACTAGATGCCACTAGGGACCCAAAAACATCCACGGCTTTTCATGCCCCTTTCTATTTTAATTAAGATAACACTAGCTGCTGTAATAGATAAACCAACCAGATAGCCATTCATGCTTCACTCATGTAAAGTACAGTATAGGTGCTCTCAGGTCATAGGCAGCCTTCCATGTGGTCCCTCAAGGACACAGGCATTTTCCCCAAAGTGTCTTCAGCCTCCTCTAGGACCTTGGCATTTTCTCCTTCTGAGTGATAGATGAGACAAAAAATCATGTGGCTATTTGATCTGCTTTTCAACCACTTTGGCCTGGAAGTGGCACACATTACCTCTTATTACTTCCTTTTACATTTCAACGGCAAAGGCTATTGCTATGACTCCACCTAGGTACAAGGTAGGTGGTGGGGAGATGCAGTCCCTGGCAGGGCAGTCCCTGCTTGGTGATACTCTAGAGAAGCGTGAATGTTTAGCCACCAGCTGGTTATCCTGGGCACGCTCACCCACCGCACAGATCCAAGCACGCGTCACCCGTGCCTATGCTTGCCGCGTCTTCTCTCAGATTGGCGCTTTATTTCTATTCCTGTTGCCATCCCCCTAGTTCAGGCCCTTTTCATCTCCCACTAAGATATCATGATTGCTGTTTAAGTAATTCCCTTACTTCTGTTCTGCACATTTTCCCAAGTCTCCTATGTACCACAGCCAGATTAATCATCCTGAGCTACTCCTTCAAAATGTCATTTTCATTAGCTCCATCCAGAAACTCAACAAACAGCACTGGGCCTCCTCTCCACACAGTGGTAGGTACTGAAAGGACACAAAAAATGATCCCTGCATTTAGGCTGCTTAAATGACTGATGGCCCAGGACAGGAGTAAGTGCTGGGATAGAGGTGCCAATAAATTGCTATATGTGTATAGAGGAGAGAGATATCAATTTCTCAGAAAGGAGAAGCAATTCTAGTTAAGAATTATTAAGGAAAGCGAAGCACACAACTCTGGAGGATGTAATAAGAGTGTAATTTCTGAAACTGAGCTCCGCTCTCTGGGCCTGGATGAATTTAATTTCGGGGGCTGAGAGATGTGTTCTAGGAAGCTGCCATTGCTCTCACCTCCTTTTAATGAAAATGAATGATTTTGGTGGAAGACTTGCTTCTCAAGCTTATGGTTGATGCGAATTTGGGAGCTAAACTAGTATTTTTGAAGTAATGAATTCTTGAAATTCTCTGGATAATATTCTAAACTTGAGGTTAGAAGGAAAAAAGACAAATGAGATATCTCATATGTGATAATATTCTTCTGTGTATGTTTATCCTTTTGGAAACGATAGAAGTCAAGGAATTTCTATTTATATTTTGGCTCAGACATGATCACAAAATTAGCTTTGTATCAGTGAGCACAATTCAGCCAGAAGGAAGTTCTTGCTTATTAAATTAAAAAAAAAAAAAGAAAAGAAATGGTCAAATAGAACTTAGATCCTGAATCATCTGGCTGAGTTTCAGGAGGAAATAAGTCAATGAGTTACCTTCCTCCATGCCTCCTTACCTGGTGTTCCCTATTTCTGAAGTAATAGCTTTGGGGAAAAGAATCAGTGAGGAGCTGGCTGTGCCCTGATGAACAGAAGTTTGGAAAATCAGTCTAAACATCTGAACCCCGGGAATTAACTGGAAGTGCTGTGATTGGAAGCATGAAGTGGTGTCTGAAGACCCAACTCTATTTCCCTGGATACCCTAGGATGAAATTCAAGAGGTTAAACTGAACCATGGTTTGGATGGAGTGATTAGAATCATGACACCATAAGCCAGACTCCATTCCAAGGAGGAAGACACTGAAGCATCTTCTACTCTTGGGCCAGGGTGAAGGAGCATGGGGTGGATCCATGTTCCTAATAAGTGGTCTTCTTCTATTTTCGTAAATCCCAGTGCTAAATAGTGCTTAGTTCAGTGGAATCATACGAGGGGCTGTCTTCTGAGTCAGCATGGATCCATCTCTTGAAATGTTGAAACAGAAGCTCCAGTGGCCCCTTGCTAGTGTCATTGTAGAGGAATTCCTCCTGTGGTAGAAAGCAGGGATCAAGAAGGCTGTAGGGGGAGGGGCCTTTGAACATCCCTCTGAGTACCAAAAATATTCAGACTCTCATCTTGCCATTTATAGCCTTCACTGTCTGGTCAAGAGCTTGGACTTAAGGATCAGAAAATCAGGGTTTCAGTCCCAGCTCTGCCACTGACTGTTAAAACATTGGACAAGTTAGCTCACCTTTCTGTGCCTCGGTTTCCTTATCTGTGAAATGGAGATATAATAGTAATATGTCCTCAATATTTGTAGTAATGTTAGTAGTTGTCCTCAGAAAACAACTAAAACATCTGTTGATCAAACGTAAGCTGATAGACTTACTGCAGTTAGGGAAAGATTACCACTGGCAAAGAATATAGTATCTCAAGAAGGGGAAGTCATGGGAGGATTTTTATAGGACTTTAGGGCCAGGGCTGCATGACTTTAAGGTGGGTCTGAAAAGGCAAGAGAGATTGGAATTGAGTGGTTTATGACAGTGGCTTTGGATTGGTGGGCACCAGTGGGCAACGACCTTGATGTGAGCTATCTTATATACTTCACAGTCTTATCTTCCAAGAGTAAGTATTTCAGAAACAAATAGCGGAACTATTTTTGCCTGTTCCTAGTATTGTTTCCAGAGATGGGAAATTGTGTTGGTTTCAGTTAATATTTATTTCATAAGGTTGTTATGAAGATCAAATAAAATAATGGACAAAAGTACATAAAGCACAAGGCAAGCATTCAGCATATGTGAGTCAATATTAACTATTGTCCATTCCTTTACATTTCCTATGTTACTTGTGGTCAAAAGAAATCCCACATTTTTATGTCAATATCTTTGTAAATATCGCCTCATCCTGCAATTTCCTCTTTCAATCCATGATGTTTTAGAGAAATACAGAACTTTAAATCTGTTCAATATCCTGCCTTCCTAGATCTCTCTTATTAGAGAAAGATTTTGTTTTCTGACTGGCATATCTTAGTTTGGAGCAATCTTTTGTGATACTCATTACATTCTACGTTTCACCTGTGGTACTTACATGTGTCTAGATACTGTTTTTCCTGTTAGACTTTAAGATTGTATTTTTCCCCAAATGTAGTCCTCCTTAATGCTCAGTCCAGAGCCTTGTCCACGGAGAAGATTTCCAAATGCTTGACAATTTAATCAACATAGTTAATGCTTAACCAAATGTAAGACTTTAGACAAAAATTGCAACTCAAGGCAAAGCCCGAGTTTTTGTGCATTTTTTCCCTCATAGTAGGTGAATCCAAAGCTTGGAAGTATATGTAAATGTGACTGGATGATGGCAGGCATTTCTGTCCAGGTGATAATATGGAAAAGGCTGTATTTGAAAATGGCAAATAGGCAGCTGAACATCATACATAAAGTGGTGGTGAGAGACTTCAAAGTAGTTGAGATCAGAGATATTGTCCAGAAAGACCATTTCTTTTTCTTTTTCTCTTTAATTGGCTGCATCAGGTCTTCGTTGCATCATGCAGGGTCTTACATTGTTGCTCATGGACTCGAGTTGTGGTGTGCAGGCTTTGTGGCTTCCTGGAATGTGGGATCTTAGTTCCCCAACCAGGGATCAAACCTGGGCCCCTACATTGTAAAGCAGATTCTTCACTACTGGACCAAGTGAGTACCTAAAAAGACCATTTCAAACATGAATCATTGGCTCCAAGTCATGGCTAAAGATCCAACAGGAAAGACCAGCTAGCAAATTCATAAAATGATCCTGTTTCCCTCGGTCATGGCCATTGCTTGTTAGGGCAACAGGTTCACAACATTTCCCCTTCTGGGAGCTTTCTGACAGGTCTCACAATATTTTTGAAGTTAACCTTGGAAATAGAGACCTAATTTTTTTAAGTTAGAAGCTGATTATGTTAATTTAATATTTATTAAATCTCCATACATAATTTATTAAGCATTTTAATGAAAAAAGTCACATTGCTTTATAATAAAGCTACCATTGTAGAAATGTAGTGCTTTATTGCATGTTACCCCATTTAATTCTCACCATGACCCTATGAGGTAAGTGCTCCTTACCCCCATTTTCCCTGAGGGAAACTGAGGTTCAGAGGGATTGAGTAACTTGCCCAACATCTCTTAGCAACCAAATGATGGAGCCAAAATATGAACTTAGCGTGGCTTCACTCTAAAGTCATTTTTTTAACCTTATGAGTAATTGAATATACATTTATATTAGATAAGATAATTGAAATGCATATATATTTATATTCTCATCTAAAAGCAAGTTTTTACTACATGGATCTCATCATGAAGGATCAGGGGAGACATTGTAGAAGAGCTCTCATATGAGTTTGTATGAAAAATTTACATAAGTTTTTAAAAGAAATATATAGGTTTAATTATATGATGATATATTTATGCATACATATAAGCTCAACTAATTATAAATATGCATAAAATACATGTTTCTGTAAAATTTGCTCCCTAGTCCTTAGCTATGTCAATTTTACATACTTTTACATATATATTATGATTATAAGAAACACATATTTATTAAAAAATTAATATATATATATAAGTAAATATAAGGGGAAAGAATGAGGAAGGAATATCAAAGGAATATCAAAGACTCAAATCTTATTACCTTATTCACTTATATAAACTAACAAGTATAAAGTGAGCAATCAGTTCTCAAACCTGTGAGTGGCCTCTGAAGTTTGTTTTTTTTTTTCTTTTCAGTAATTGTTTTATTTTTCTTACCAAAAAGCCAAGCATAGCCAACACGTTCACATAGAGGCATATGAAAGTGACAAAAATGAACAACTGACTGTGCATTTACAGTTGAAACAGGATAACTTGTATCTCTTCAAATGATTCTCTGGTCCCTGGAATCATCAGATCTGAGAGACTCTTTCCTCAGTTGCCTGTGTCTGCCCCTTCCTCACAAATGACTGGGACTCCAACCAAATTAACATCATTTTTGACTGATGACAGTTCCCGTGTCTCTTGCACATTTTCCTTTTCTCACAGGTGGGAGGAAGCGCCTGACTCTGGCCGGCACTGCCAGCCACCACGGGGGGCTGTTCAGGGTTCTGTGCTGCTGTCTAGGTCTTTGGGAGATGCCTAAACCAGAGTACATTCCTCTGGATGGCTCCTTGAAGACTTAGGCAGCATGCAGAACTGTTCCTATTATTTCAGAGAAAATCTTTTGCTACTCTTGTTTTCCCAGGTTTTTCATCTCAAAGAATTTTAGAACAGGAGGGGACCTTAGAGATGACCTGCTTTCCACTGTCATTTTACTAACATGGAAACTGAGGCTCAGGAAAGCCTACTGGATCCCAAGGTGGGGTCCTAGGACCAGCAGCATCAGCCTCCCCCTGGGAACCTGTTAGAAATGCAAATTTTCACGATCCGTATCATACCTGGGGAACCTGAAACTCTGGCATGGGGCCCAGCGATCTGCATTTTAACTCTGGGGTGGTACCCAGCATTTTAACTAGACCTCCAGGAAATTTGATAAATGCTATGGTTTAAGAAACACTGGTGGCTCAGACAGTAAAGAATATACCTGCAATGTGGGAGACCAAGGTTCGATCCCTGGGTTGTTGGGAATGGCTACCCACTCCAATATTCTTGCCTGGAGAATTCCATGGACAGAGGAGCCTAGTGGGCTACAGTCCATGGGATTGCAAAGAATTGGAGATGACTAAGCGAATAATGCTCTCATGTTAAGAAACACTGGCTTGAGCTATTTGTCCAAGGTGCTGGACATGGGTTCACACAGCTGCCAGCAGGACACAAACTCAGGTTTCCTGGCACCTGGTTCCTTTTGCACCATTGCTTTGCCTCTGCCCCTTTCTGAGTTTAACATCACTGCTTTTTTTTTTTTTTTCTTGTTGACATTCTTCTGGAAGCTGGCATTTATTAATTCACTTTTAATGAGGTCCACTCTAGCTACCTTTTGCGTATTCTCAGTTTGATGAGAGATTTAAGTTCAGGAGCTATTACCAAATTATATTAATTTCATATCTGGGGACTCTAACAACAATATCCTCAAGCTAAAGTTGAAATCTGACCATGAGTCCTCATCCTGCACGAGGTACTGTGAGTTCCCCCGGTGTATAGATCTTTCTTTGTTCTTCAAGCAAAGTTCAGTAGCTGAGCAAATGCACTTTCTTTCACTCTTTTGAGTAGACGGAAAGGCTCATGCCCTTTCATTAGCAATTTTCTTTTTCTAGTGACAGTTTTTATTCTATTCTGACAAAACCACACATCAAGATTACCCCTTTCAATTTCACCCTCAAAGCATCAGCTCCAGTGTTGCTCATCGCCTGCCTCATGTTAAAAGAAGGAGTTGTCTGAAGCTTTTGAGGCTCTCCAACAGATCCCAGGTAGGACAGACACCCTGTTTGACCTTCCTCAGTGTTCCTCAGGGATATCCTTCATGTGGCTGGGCTTGCAAAGTGGCGTCCACTTCAATTAATCTCCCTTCCCTCTCCCTGCATTTCCTCTGGGTTTTCATCCTCTAGACAAAAGCCTGTTGTGGTCACAGGCCCTGGCTGGAAGCTGTGTGTTTTATGGCTTTTTCCTTCCATGAAAGAAGTTTGCATAAAGGCTGAAAGGTACTTTTGAGTCTGCCTGGGTTGGGAAGATCCCCTGGAGAAAGGCATGGCAACCCACTCTGCCGGGAGCCAGCGTGAGGAATCCCACCCGTGACAAGGTCACGTGGCAGGAGATTTTGATGGGCAAGGATGAGTCAAATCTCAGGGTTTTCTCCCTGGCATTTCCTGAGCATGTACCCCCCAAACAATAAGCATCTGCCTGCTTTTCTACTCTTCTGACTTCTCTCGAAAAAGTCAACTCAGGGAGTGTTTCAATCAAAAACCCCTCTGATGGCTTTCTAAGCCTGCCTGCAAGACTCTTACAGCTGAGCATGTGATTGCTTCAGGCCTCTTGACTGCGGTAGGCACAGGAAGCTTAAAACATCCTAGGAATGTAGGAGCTTCCGAGAAGTCAAAATCATTAGAATAGGACTGACTAAATGTTTCATTTGTTGAGCCAATACTTGCTGCCAAATTTTCATATCTTTTATTTGTAAGATATAGTTGGTATATAGAAAAACAGGTAGTAGACCTGGTATTAACAATATTAGATCTTTGAGTTAAGTACTTTCTTTGTTACAACCCACTGCACCTTTGTTCTATAGGAATGTAGCTTCATTTAGTATTTTGAGGGTAATGCAGAGTAAAGAAAAAACACTTCTAGGGAAAAGGAGTTCTCTGATTAACGGACAATTATCCGGGAAGAGAGCCATAAAAATGTTAACAGGCCTCTTGGCCAGAAGATAATGTAAACTACCTGAGACCTTTTGTATATGGGAGGGTATGCAAAAAGAAAGCCTTGTTTCAGTGAAGGTCAGGACTGCTGCCCTGCATAACTCTGCATATTCCATTATGCACAACTTGGGGTATATGAGCTGATTTTGAAAAATAGTTTTGGGAGTCTTGCATCTGGAGTCCTGCACGGATGCTGGGCTTCCCCCATGTCTCTTCTTTACTCTAATTTCTGGCTGAATTCCCTTCTGGGGCGTGGAGGCTCACTATGTCTACTTACTTGTCCTGGCTGCTAAGATCTGTAAGAGAGAGAGCCCAAGGTGGGGCACCCTTAGATATTCAAACGGACACCAGCGGCCCAACGTAGATGGTGCAAACCTCTTGTCTCGAGGTTTTATTGGTTTTCCCCGTAAACCAAGTTATTCAGCCTCTTTTCTCCATCTNCACTATGTCTACTTACTTGTCCTGGCTGCTAAGATCTGTAAGAGAGAGAGCCCAAGGTGGGGCACCCTTAGATATTCAAACGGACACCAGCGGCCCAACGTAGATGGTGCAAACCTCTTGTCTCGAGGTTTTATTGGTTTTCCCCGTAAACCAAGTTATTCAGCCTCTTTTTTCCATCTTAATTTTCCCACTATACTATTATTTCCTAATCTAATCTTATATCTCTAAATAAATAAGTTTTTCCTCGCCGACGCCGTCCCCACTTCGAATTCCCTGGACCCACCGGGGCTGGACCCCGGCACCACTCCAGTATTCTTGCCTAGAGAATCCCATGGACAGAGAAGCCTGGCGGGCTACAGTCCACGGGGTCCCAAAGAGTTGGACACAACTGAGCGACTAAGCACAGCACAGCCTGTCTGGTGCAAGGCTTCACCTGGGCCCAAGAAATACTAGGGACCTTGGAACGATGCTCCGTTTCTCACCCTTCTCTTCCTCCTCTTACTCAGTGGCGTTCTTTCAAACCTTGATCTTCTCTAGGTGGTTAACCCAGGCCACACCCAATCTGAAGAGCTCCTGGGAGGTTAGGGGAGGTTTCTAGGCTGACCTCCGTGGTATGTGTGGAATGAGGCATACTCTGGGGAGGCCTTGCACCAACACCCAAGCCTGTCTTGAATGGGCCCAGAGGGCCTGGACTTGACCAACGGTCCCCCAGGGTGAGGCTGGTGCTGGGATCTGGCCAGTACCCAGTGAGCTACAGAAAGAGACATCTGAAGATTTTAGGAAATTTCTCCCGGGTGATTGGATCTGTGACATTTGTGTAGTTGAGGTTAGAGTTTCAATATTGAAACTATAAATATTCATATTTATTCAGTGCTTGTGGGTTTGTATTTAAACAACACCTTGCATGGTGATTCTGTTTACAGAAGTTGTTGTGGAATCCCTGTTGATATATAAAGAAAGACAAAGATTAATAGCTACTATTATGGAGTCAATGTGTGGGTTCCAGTAATAGGTACTTTATAGACTTTGCCGCTAATTCTTCTCTCCAAACTGCAAGGTGGAAACTATTAGCCTCATCCAGGCAAGGAGACAGAAAGTGAGATTAAACAATTCGCTCAAAGTAAAACATCTACTAAGTAAGGAAATTTGGTCACAGTTTTCTTTTTTTTCCCCTAAGAGAATTTGGTATAGTGGTTAAGCACATTGACGGAATTCAAACTGCCAAATCAAATTCTATCTCTGCCTCTTAACATTACAAGAGCTCACTATACTCAGTCAACTAGTACCTCAGTTTTCCCATCTGTAAAATGGGCATAATAATGGCATCTACTTCATAAGTTTGAAACAACGTTTTAAATAATTAGTATACATTGAGAGCTTAAAAACTACCTGGCATAAAATAATCACCGTGTATGTTGGTTATTAAGAAAAAGTAAGTTTGAAAAAAGGCACTGTTTCAAATTGTTAGCCAGATGAACTGTTCCTTTAAAGTAGGTTTTCCACATGTCTAATACTCATTTTCTGGCTCTTTTTTAGGACTTGGTAATAAAACAATTCAGGGCTCACTGGGAAAGTCCAGGGGGGCATATGTAATTTTTCCTTAGCACAGATAAACAATTTATCACTCCTCTCACCCCCTCCTCCTCCCCACCCCTTCCAGAGTGCTCTCTAGGCACTCTGCTCTTTGTAGCCCCTGTGGCTACACCCAGGAGCCAGTGCTGAATCCCGTTTGCAGTACAAAGAGACTGCCAGGAAGGAACGGGCTTAATTAGTAAGAGATGTTCAAGGTAAAGTCTTTACAAAAGAGCTAACTGTGCTGTGTTAAAGGGAAGAAATATGATGAAAGCCACCATTACCAGAGCCAGGATGATGTATATATATTTCTTTAGCCTTTGCCTGCCATGTCACATCTGCTTAGATGTCCCAGCTCCAATTTCAGGGTGAGTTCAAAGCTGAGGTTTCTGACTAGGAAACCACAGAACAGTGCAAAACCCTTGGGGCTTAGGCCATCAGATCTGTAGCAACTCTGGTCAGTTAGCATGCACACTGGGGCTAAATGTAAGTGAAGAAAACAGGGACCCGTTTCCCAGAGATTCATGTGAGAAACAGACATGGAAGTAGCTGATCTCAAACACAATGAGACATTTCTAAGCCTATGCCTGAAGATAGAGCTCTAGCGTATTAATGAATTTGGATGTGAGATAGGAACAGTTAAACAGAGGCAGCGACCAGCTCAGTAGAACTGGAACTTGACCAGGCTACCAGGTGAAAGAGGAGGAATCATGAACAATGGAAGCAGAAGTCTCAGTTCCGACTTAGGCATCGTTTTTTGTCAGTTTCATGATATTGTGAGCCTCGATAGCTGTGGACTGTAGGTTTTTAAGGTCTTATGTGTATTATTCTTAGTACTCTCCACATAAGTGTTAAAATCCAACCAAGGACTTTAAGGAAGACATAGAGAATCTTCTCTAACAAATTGTTAAAGGCTTTAGAGAGACTGGCTGGTGATATTTATATGACTTGAACGGAATCTTTGCTTCCCCCTAATTCACATATCTTACCCAGAAGTCAGTGGGCATCTAAGAATTTGTGGCTATTCCAGAAACAGTTTTCGAACCATAATTAGGTGATTATTAACTATTTCCTGGCTTTATTTATGGTAATTAGTAAGGCTTACATCTTGTTTCTAGAACTGATCATCTCTTTGGGAATTTCAGGAAATTTCTCTGACCAAACTCAAAGTGTAGCCTCTATTCTGAGCCCATAATGTTGCTAGGGTTCTTTCTGTTTGCTTGTTTTAAGGGCTCTTTGTTATTTGTTTAGGGCTTCCCTGGTGGCTCAGACAGTTAAGCATCTGTCTATAATGTAGGAGACCCAGGTTCGATCCCTGGGTCAGGAAGATCCCTTAGAGAAGGAAATGGCAATCCACTCCAGTACTATTGCTTGGAAAATCCCACGGACAGAGGAGCTGGTAGGCTACAGTCCATGGGGTCACAAAGAGTTGAACACAACTGAGCGACTTCACTTTTCCTGGTGGCTCAGCTGGTAAAGAATCTGCCTGCAATGCGGGAGACCTGGGTTGGGAAGAATCCCTAGGAGAAGGGAATGGCTGCCCACTCCAGTATTCTGGCCTGGAGAATTCCATGGACTGTACAGTCCATGGTGGTCATAAAGAGTCTTGTATTTAGGTTGTGCTGGGTCTTCATTGAGGTGTGCAGGGACTTCTTTCTCCCTGTGGTGCTCAGGGATTTTCGTTGTGGTGTGTGGATCTCTCCTATTGCAGACCATGGGCTCTAGAGCCCGTGGGTTTCAGTAGTTGTGAAATGTAGGCTTTGTTGCCCTGAGACTTGTGGGATCTTTGTTCCTTGACCAGGGATTGAACCTGCATCTCCAGTATTAAAAGGCTTTTCTTAACCAGAGAAGTTCTGTTAAGGTTCTTGAGGTCTCTTCATACTTGAAATAATATGTAAACTGAGCAAACTTGTTCATTCAACAAGTATTTAATGAGCCCTATATATGTTCCAGGGGTTATACTAGGTTCTAAGGGGCTGACAGTAACTAAGAAATCCCTGCTATGACACAGTCAAAGATCTGTATGTGTGACAACTAGTTCCACAAGCATTTATAATAAACAATGATATTTCATGATACAGGAAATGTAGAAGGGATAGCAGAGATTGTTAGACTCACTCATCTGTCTGCTTTGCTACCTTTCTCAGCTCCTTGCATTTGATAGGGTTGTGTGATGAATTTTCACCAAAGGCATGTGAGTGGATGCAACGTGTCACATTCATCTGGGGCATTCTTTCTCTATGCTCATTCTGACCCAGCCTTGATGACTTTGGAGGCCACATATGCCAGTGAACATAACTACAAAAGGAGGAGGGTAGCCCAGGCTGCTTCAGACTGTGATGTGAGTGAGAAATAAACTTTTATTGTCAATGTCATAAAAGATAAAGAAATACTGTGACAATATGCCAGATTAAAGGAGCCAACTAGATGCTATATCTGCCCTGAGAATAGATTATGTACTGAAAGGGGAAAAGTGCTGCAAAGGACATAATTAGATCAGCAGACAAAATTGGAATGAGAATATGAGATTAGATTTTTTTAAGTATTGTATTAGATTGTATTGTATTGTACTGTCAACCTGTGAAGATGACAGTTGTGCTATGGTTATATAAGGGACCTTACTAGTCTTAGGAAATGCACACTGAATTATTCAGTGGCAAAGGGCCATGATCTGTGTAGTTCACCCTCAAATACAGAAAGCAAATGGAGGTAAAGTATTAACAATAGGCAAATCTGGGTAAAGCCTGTATGGATGTTCCTTGTACTGTTTTTAGGTTTGTAACTTTTTGTAAGTTTGAAATTCTTTCCAAAATTAAAATGTTACTAAGTCTTTAGGGAATTGGGGTTTATTGTTGCCACAGAACAGCTCATACTTTCTTGACTAGTATGGATGCATTTGGAAATACATTACATGGCTAATAAATTAGTTTACTAGTTGAGGGAAGAGTTCCTCGAGGAAGATTATGTGAAAAATAAGTAGGAATTAAACAAGTGAAGAGGGAGGAGTATTTCCAGTAGAGGAACTATGTCTATGAAAGCCTAGTAGTGAGAGTATAGTGCATTCATGGATTAAAAAGAATTCAACATGGCTAGGACTTAGAGTTTGAGAAGGGAAGAGATGAGAGATGAATCTGGGCATGTAGAGAGGCCAGGTCCCAAAGGTCCACATAAACAGTGTTAAGGCATTTGGACTCTGTACTAAGGGTGATAGAAATCCTTGAAGGGTTTTAGACAAGAGAATGCCATGATACAATTTACGTTTTAAAATGGATTGGAAAAATAAAGTAAAATAAATTAAACTGGACTGAAAAAAGGCTATTTCGGCAAAACCAGTGGAATATTAGTAGTGGCCACATGGATGGAGACGTGTGGGAGATTTGAGAGTTGAGAGCTAGTTAGAATGAAGCACATGGTCCCAGATGATTGATGGGTGAGAAATGCGAGAAGTGAATTCACAGATAACTCAGTTCTGGCTGGGGGAATCTACCATTCTCCCAACTAAAAAGGCAGGAAGATGCTTAGGTTTGTCGAGGGAAAATAATGATATCAGTTTGGACATTTCAACTGGGACGTCCAATACAGAGGTGGTCAGAAGTTGGATAAAGGGGCATGGAGATCATAAAGAAGGTCAAGGCTACAGGTAGAGACGTGGAAGCTCTCAGCATACTTATGGGAGTGGTTAGAGGGTAAGCAAGAGAAGAGCATCCAAGGGAGAAACCATGGGGCCTGCAGACTGTGGATTGTAGACACCTTGACAATAAGCCTGGGCTTCAGCAGTACCAGTGGACACAGGCTATTGCCATTCTTGTGACTCAGTTTCCCCTTTGAAAATTAGTCCTGTCTCATTGGGATGATAAAACTTCATTGATTGATACTTAGATAAGGTCTTAGATTAGATTTAGAAGCTTCAAAATACATTTACAGGAGATTTCTGTATGTTTAGTGATTAAAGTATTTTCTACAGTTAGTGAGTGATTTGTTGACATCTCATTTTATAGATAGGGTCATGGAGTTCAAAAGGTTTAAAAGTGAGTTTACTTCCTGTTTTTCATGGATTAGGCTAAGAAGCTAGGAATGGGATGCCAAGATTTCGGCTTTTAAATTTTGTATAATTCCAAATTAATTCTTCAAAGGTCAAAACATGTTACATATGCCTTCTTATATTCTTTTCTGGCTTTTAATTCTCAATTTATTCTCTGGTTCAATTAGCCAATGCTCTCCTTTTCACTGTTGTATTTTTTGGAACGCTACATGAAAACACAAATTTTCACTCCATCAAGTGATCACCATACTTCAATTCCTGACTCCCACCCATGTTCCACCACCAGGTTCAGGTGTGCTCCTGCAAGTATTACTCATTCTTCCTCCCCAGGTTGGGCGAGGTGGGTGTGTATGTGTGTGTTCAGTTGCTCAGTCTTGTCTGACTCTTGACGACCCTATGGACTGCAACCCACCAGGCTCCTCTGTCCCTGGGATATTCTAGGTAAGAATCCTGGAGTGGGTTGTCCTTTCCTCTTCCAAGAGATATTTCCAGCCCAGGGATTGAACCTGTGTCTCCTGAGTCCCCTGTCTTGGCAGGTGGGTTCTTTACCACTGAGCCACCTAGGAAGCCAGGTTGGGCTAGGTGCCCACAAGCAAACGTCCAACATTCTGCTGACAAAGTCTGTTTCCTGTGGCTCTCTCCCATTATTACCCATGAGCACCTTGAGGGTTAGAACTGAGTCTGATATTTGTTCGTCTTTGACTCCAGTGCTAGTAGTGAATCTCATAGATGCTTATATTTAGGATTTGCTCAGCTTAGCAGAACTGATTGAAAACAGACTTTACTTGCTGAAGGGGCTGAAGGCTCAGATGGCTCGAATAACCATCTGCAAAGTAGAGTGCATACATCTCAGAAGTTGCTCAAGGTGATTCCATGGAGAAACAAAGAAATATTAGAATTGCTCTTAAAGGATATAACTGTTCTTTATCCCTTCACTTAAATGACTGTTTTGAATATGTTTTATCATGGATACAATTATTGGTACAGTTACATGTCTATCCATGTATTTATGTGTGCGTGATTGTATTTGCATTTACATATGTTGAAACTACATGTATAAAATTTTGGTTCTGAATGTAGGTTTAGGTTAGGGGTGTACTTCCTTTGTGTGTCTGTCACGGACTATTTCGAGGCTGCAGAATGATCCAGCAATCCCACTTATGGTCATATATCCTAAGGAAATGAAATCACCATCTTGGAGACATACCTGCACTTTCATGTTTATTTCAGCATTATTTGGAATAGTCAAGACATGGAAACAACTTAAATGTCTGTCGATTGAAGAATAAATAAAGAAAATATGGTATATATATTTTTAAGGAGATATTATTCAGTCATAAGAAAATTCTGCCATTTTTGACAATAGACAAAACTGAAGAGCATTAAGCCAAGTAAAATAAGTCACACAAACAAAGACAATTAGTGTCTGATCCCACTTATACATGGAATCTTAGAAACCCTCAACTCATAGATTCAGAGAGTAGATTTGTGGTTTAGGAAGGTAAGAGATGAGTGAAGATGGTCAGATGGTACAGACTTCCAATTATAAGGTAAGTCAGTCCAAGGGATATAAGGCAAAACAAGGTGATAATGGTTAACAATACTGTATTGAATGCTTAGCATGTTCTAAGAGAGTAGATGTTAGTTCTCAATACATCTACAAAAAAGAAAAGAAAAATGTGAGGTGATAAAGTTGATTAACCTTACTGTGGTAATCATTTCACAATATACACATGTATCAAATCATCATTTTGTACCCCTTAAATTTGTACAATGCTCTATGTCATTTATATTTTAATGAAGCTGGGAGAAACAATTTGCAGTTATCCCCTTATTACTGGTTAACCTCCTTTCATGCAATTGTCAGCTTTCAGAGTTGGTCATTGAGCCCAAATCCCTCTTCTCTGCTGGTTTCTTTGTTCAGCACCCTCACCACCCTGTACAGTATTTGGCTTTTGGCACAGAGTAATTTGGCCTTGCTAGAAATTTATTGGTCTTTTAGGACACGGGTGGTTAGTTATCTTTTATAAAACTAGCCCATGGCAGATACCTAATTAATGATGATGATGGTAATAATATAGTGATGATTGAACTAGACATTTTTTGTTGGTAATGCATCTTGTAGGGACTGCTGTCTTCCTTTGTTTGGATCAGTGTCTTTGGATTAGCACTTGAAAGATTACTGTGTGTGTCATGGAGATCAATATCCAGGTAAGCCAGCAGACCTGGTGGGCTGGTGTTGGTAGGATGGCTGGAAATTAATGCTGCATGAGAAGGTAGGAGGGAGGGAGAGACACAGAGAGGAAGGGAAGAGATACAAATGAGAAACTTGCGAAGAATGAGTCTTTTGGAGTAATGAATTCTTTTTAATTTTCCAGGTCATTTAAACCTCAAAATCACTCATGTATTGTCTTCATTTTTCAGATGCGATATCTGGTGCTCAAAGAGGTTAAGTGACTTGTCCATGATCACATACTTAGTAAGTGAAAGAAGTAGGGTTCAAACCTAGGTTTGAGGGACTGAAATCCGTGCTCTGAGCCCACAGTTCCACTCCCAAACCCCCCAGAACACAGCAATTCTGAGTAGCTGCCGATGGCAACCCACTCTAGTACTCTTGCCTGGAAAATGTCATGGACAGAGGAGCCTGGTGGGCTGTGGTCCATGGGGTTGCTACGAGTCGTGCACCACTGAGCGACTTCACTTTCACTTTTCACTTTCATGCATTGGAGATGGAAATGGCAACCCACTCCAGTGTTCTTGCCTGAAGAATCCCAGGGATGGGGGAGCCTGGTGGGCTGCCATCTATGGGGTCGCACAGAATCGGACACGACTGAAGCGACTTAGCAGCCGCAGCAGCCTTGAACACATAGCTAGGAAGACCTGGAAAGATACCTATGGGCCTCTCTCCTCATCTGAAATGAGAAAAACTAGAACATGGTGCCCCCTGTGACCACCTTGTGACCACTGAAGGCAGAGTTGGACCTTTAAGGATTTGCTCGGAGCAGACAGAGCCTTCTGTAAGCACTTCACAGCTGTTCATGGAATAGCAGCCACCTGGGCACCTCTTTTTTTCTGTCTCCTTTCAGAATGTTCTCTCTTGCTTAGAAATATTTAGTGTGCCTCTGTTTGAATTGTTGAAGTTACGGCATCTGGTATTTTGTGTGCATTTCCTCTGAAAGTTAAAACAAAGTGTTATTGTTCTCCCTGTAGCAAAATCTCTGTCTCTGCCCACCTCCCCTCCCCGCTTTTTAATTTTAAAGCGTTTCTTTGGCATCTTCTGGTCTCTTCAGAATGTGTCCGTCTGGGTGAAATTCAGGCTTTAAGATCCTGTGCTCTGGTTCCAGCAGGATTTTGAGAACTTCTAAATTTGTCAGCCAGTCCCTTTAAGCAAAGGGCTACCCTTTGAATAATTAAAGGAAAAAAACCCCAAAGCTACTAACAACCTGCCCTTCCTCTCTCTCTCTCTTTTTTTCCCACCCTGGTTCCAACATTTTGGTTAACACTACTGATGGATAAATTAAAAAACAAAATCTCTGTGAGTGATCAGGCAAAGATTAACCATATAACCTTAGCAGAAGGCACAGCCCTAATACAAATATTTGTGCTCTGTCGCTTGGTCACTGCCAAATAGTGGCAGATTTTAAAGACAATCACATTAAGTATTAATCAAGCTTGAAAGATGCAGCCACTCAGAGGCATACTAAACGAGTAGGCATTTCCTGCCCACTTTCTGCACGAACAGCATCCTGTGCCAGCGTATTATTGAAAACGTTCTTTTCCTTCATAAAGCATTGCTTTCAGGATGTCTAAAAATGTCAAATGGTCGTTGGCTGGCTAGGTGACCTTAATTCAGTGACATAGCTCCTACTAAATTATGCCCTGGGCTCCAGGCTTCCCTGACCAAGTTCATCTTTCTTATTCTAGCTTCTTTCTTGCTGCTGGGGTGTGGGCAAGTGCTAGATGTTTGGTTCAGCAATTAGTGAGAACTCTGGGAGGTTAGAAAGGCAACCAGTTCGTGGAGAAAGCTGGGTGGAGTCAGGGGCGCTCTTGCTGTGCCTGGAAGGAAGGGAGAAAATACTCCAGGGGAGGGACTTAAGTAATGGTGGGAACACGGCCTCGACCATGTTGGCCTGACTTACAGAACAGCAGAAAATAGCATTTGCTAAGTCAGGTGGGGCTGGCAAAGAAAAGAAATTCACACTGTTTCAGGGAAAACTTCTATTTGCCCGAGGAAGCTCCTCAAAGTCAGAAAACACCAGGAAGGGCAAGAACTGCCAATCTATACTGTCTGGGAAGTTGGTCCCAGAGAGAAAGAAATTAGGTGGAGGCTAACGATTACTCAGTTGGGCACTTGGGAAATATGGGTCAGTGATGCTTAGAAGATGCAGAGAGGTAGAACCAGAGCCCCAGTCCCACCACAGATCCTCCTGGTGCTGCTCAATCTTGACCCACAGCAAAGGGATGCCAGAGGCTCCAGAGCTTCTTAGAGTTCCTGGGTTTGAATGTTGAAGAAAGAATACACAGAGTTACCAGAAAGAGAAGTGGGCTGGCAGCTCAGTCAGGGCCTCATGGGACCTTGCCCAGCTCCAGATCAGATTAGTGGTTTTAGAAATATGAGTTTGTGTTTTCTGATAAGACTGAACTCAAGGAATTGACTCATATTCAGCAAACTCATGTGAGCTTGATGTGTACGTAGAAAATCTCAGATATCTATTTTAAATGAGAACATAAAACTTTGTGGAGTGAAGTGGGGGTGAGTGTGTGTGTGTGTATGTGTGTAAATATTGAATTGGCTGGTTTGTGCCTTCTCTCTTTGTAGGCAAATCCGTAAGTTATAATTTAAAAAGTTAAGTACAACCCCATCAAAAGGCCACATCATCCTCTGGACAGTGCTGAAAATGTGTCAGCAAATTTTTATTGTTTGGCCTCTATCTCTCTAGACTCTTTGAAAACCATTTCCTCTCATTCTATTTTTACCCAATTTTCTGTATAATTAATTATGTTCTAAGTTGTCTCTTAGAGATTAAAACTCCTCCAGTTAGGGTTTTCTTAGGGTGGGGATAGGGAGTTAGAGGCTCTGCAGGTGGGCCATGAGGTAGGCAGCATCAAAAGAATATGGTCTCTTGGTAGCTCTTTGCTCAGCTACCAACACGTTGAAGCTCCCAACAACTACTTTCTTCCCTTATTATTGGAAAAAAAACATAAGAACATAGAATCCCAGGGGCTGGAAGAGGCCTTAGAAATAACCTAACCGAGCATTTTGGCTTGGTATGATCATCTACTCTTTAAGCCACTTGAACTGACTTCTAAATTTTCATCTTTTCCTCATTCTTTCCTCTGACTATATGTTCTTCTACCACAACTAACTACTCTTCCGTCCTTATGCTTGATAACGTTGCCTTTATTATCACCATATAACTTATTATCCAAACTGGGACAGGATTGCAAGTAAAAGGCAGCATTATTAATAATGAAGCCAAGAGACGTAATGGCTCTCCCCATTTCTGTTGCCTGTTCCTCAGCTTCAAATTTCGATTCCTCAGTAGTCCTTGTTCAGTCGCTTTTTCAATCTCTTCTTTCCATCTGCTTAGAAATCAAATTTCTTGTCCGCTTTCATTGTGAATCATCGTTGAGATCATCTTTAAGGGCTTGGGTTGTGGTTTTGCTCCTTCGGAAGATTTACCTCCTGCCTTGGGAAAGAGGGGATGAGGGCAGGGAACGAAGGGCATGAACTCTTTCCCCTGATGCTTCCCAAAGGCAGATATTTCTCTGGTAGGAAAGCTGGGAAAGAGGTTTGAGGTCAGAATGTCAAGAGAGAAATCATTTTACTATAAGCAATGTTTGCTGCTCTTTCCCCAGCTGCTCACTCTTGCCTCTTGGCTTCTACCTTTGCTCAAAATCCCCCTGACTTTCTTCATCCCCTATCTTCTTTGCTCCTCCTCTCTCCACTCCTCCTCTCTCTCTCCCTCTTTTTTTAAATTAATTGTGTTTGTGCTGTGTTCAGTCCTGTCTGACTCTTCGCAAGCCTACCAAGCTTCTCTGTCAATGGAATTATCCAGGCAAGAATACCAGAGCAGGTTGCCACTTCCTACACCAGGGGATCTTCCTGACCCAGGGATCGAACCCACATCTCTGCGTCTCCTGCATTGGCGGTGGATTCTTTCCCCCTGTGCCATCTGGGCAGCCCTTAAATGTGACTCATGAATTGGTTCCTTTGGCTGCGTCAGGTCTCGCGTCGTGTGGCATCTTTGGTTGCTGCCCGTGGACTCTCTGCCTGTGGCACACAGGCTCAGTAGCTGGTATGCATGGGCTTTGTTGCTCCACTGCACGTGGGGTCTTTGTTCCCCAACCAGGATATTACCCATGTCCCCTGCATTGGCAGGTGGATTCTTAACCACTTGAAATTCTCGTCTTTGCCTCCAGAGTCTGTCCACTTCCTTGGGAAGTACTTGTGTCATGCACCACTTGCCAGTGCTCCCTAGTGTAGCAGAGAGTCCAGCCTACAGTGGCTACATGATAAGTTATCTGTTAATTGGGATGAAAACGTGGGGGCTGTAGTGGAGCTTCAGGGTTCTGTTTCTTCAGCTCTCTTTCTTTATTCTTCTTCAGAAAGACTGAGTATTTTTGGCATTGTCATCTCTCCACCTGGAAGAAGAAAACAACTAGTGTGCTTAGAGAGTCATCTGTTCACACAGTAGGAGTCAAATGTTCACTGGCCCACTGAATCCTCCAATTTAACATCTCATGAGAGATAAGGGGCAAAGATCCTGGGTTATTTGGGCATCTTGATTTCAGAGACTGATGAAATGAATAGTTATATCTAAAACTTCTCTCAGTTCGAAGTTTTGGTTCCTCTTGTCCCTTAAAGGTTAAATGCCCTACACAAAGCTGCTGACAGTATAATGAGCTGTCCACTGAGGGCTGCCTGATGACCCCTTTGCACTGTTGGTTAAAGCTGGCTCAGTTTCAGAGGTGTGGTTAGAGACATATTTACTGAGGATTTGTGAAATCTGTCTCCAGGGTCAACTCTGGGAATTTGTCTATTAACAAGACTGGACCCATTTCCTGACCCCTTTTCATTTTCTTGCCAAAAGATCTCCAAAGGTTCAAGAAGAATTGAGTTCATTTCCCTTGAATTCCTTCCTGTTCGTTATTTTAATGTCAACCTCATCTTGATTTCTCACTCACAGGCTGACTAGCAATGAGGAAGAAAATATTGATCATTTCCCAAGAAGCTGCTTTAAGAATCTCTCCAGGGCATTGAACATGCAGCTTGTGGCCAGGGTTAATAGTTCAGAAAATCCTGCAGGCGTCTAGATATTTAGTTGCATAGAATCTTCCATCCTGTGACCTAAAGTGGATGACTCAACGTTTTTGCCCACTGGCAGATTCAGATTCAGCCCCTATGGATGCCAGGCTCAGTCTACTGTTGACATCTTTTTATTGTAACCATCTGCTTCTTTCCTGGGTTCAGTGCACTTTTGCTTCCATCAGTCCGTCCTGCTTTTCTTCTCTGAAGACCCTCCCAGCCACTAAAGTCCTCTGTCTCCACAAAGACGTATCAAGGCCTGGAGTTCAGGTCCCTGGGGCAGCCCTCAGACAGTGATTGACAGGTGTGGAGTATGAAAAACCAGCTCTTTTGCTTGGATTGAAACAAACTCAGGCATGACTTATGCTCCTGAGTTTCTCTGCAGGATCAGACTGAAGCACCTCGCCTTAGACCTTTGCCTGAAATTGTGCCCTGACTTAGCTTCTTTCTCTTCCCATCCTGCCTTCTCATTGCCTTACCTGCTTCTCTTGGGAGCATTTCACACTGAATTACGTGCCCACAAACACTCATCTCAGTCTCGACTTCTGGGAACCCTGACCCAAGACAATAGAATTGCATTGAATTCTCACAGCCATTCTGTGAGAATTAAATTTTTAAACATTTACTTTCATGATTCTCACTTATAGATGAAGAAACCGAGATCCCTAGAGTTTAAGTCCAGGTCCATACAACTAATAAATAAGATACAGCGCTGGGATTAAATCCAGAGCTTCTGACTTCAAATCTTGGATGTGGTTTTTATTGAGAAGAATTTTGGTTTGAGGGAAGACAGGTTTGCAGGAAAAAACAAACTTTTTTCTGCCTAAAATGCAGTAGCAGTCAGCTGAATGAAATTAAGTTTGAATTTTGTATTTTCTATCCAGATAAGTTTAATTTGGCAGGCTTCATGTGGCCAAGAGCTGTGTTGGTATAGCTTGTTCTCACTGGCTGTCAACAATATGTAAAAAGTCTATCTGTACACAGCTTACTGCTCCTTCCACATATAAGACCTTGGTATGCCTGCTTAGAGCCAGTCAGCAGCCACTAGTACTATAAAAAGTGATGGCAGCTTATTGCTTCCCATTGCAGAGTCCCTCACTAGAATCTATGCTTGGTGGAGCAGCTGGTCCCAGATCACAGACTCCAGCTCATGGTGGGGAGCATATAGTATGGAGACAAGAAATGGACACGGCTTGTTAATTATACTGTCAGAAGGTGGAGGCGGGGGAGGCTCTTCCTAGATTTCTAGAGAAATCTAGGCCATTTATTACACACAGAGACATCCATTCACTCACCTAAGCTCTCACATTCCTTCTCTGTGGAAGGCTTATTAATAAGCAAAGCTTCACAGTTTTTTCCTAGTTGGTCACTATAAAGAGAGAGATGCTTGAGTCTGAGTTATTTTTGAATAAACCCACTTTGGATGAGAGGAGTCATTCCAAGAAGTAAATTCCATCTCCTGTCCTTAAGAGAATCTCTATGATTTAATTATTATCAGGGAGAATAATGGTAATGATGATTGAAGTACTCATTCATGGACTGCTGTTTTATACTTGACAAAGTATTTTCACCAGTATTAACTCTGTTGCTGCTGCTGCTAAGTCGTTTCAGTTGTGTCCGACTCTGAGCGACCCTATGGACTACAGCCAACCAGGCTCCTCCATCCATGGGATTTTCTAGGCAAGAGTACTGGAGTGGGGTGCCAGTTGCCTTCTCCGAGTATTAACTCTGCTGCTGCTGCTGCTGAGTCCCATCAGTTGTGTCCGACTCTGTGCGACCCCATAGACGGCAGCCCACCAGGCTCCCCCGTCCCTGGGATTCTCCAGGCAAGAACACTGGAGTGGGTTGCCATTTCCTTCTCCAATGCATGAAAGTGAAAAGTGAAAGTGAAGTCACTCAGTCGTGTCCAGCTCCCAGCAACCCCATGGACTGCAGCCTACCAGGCTTCTCCATCCATGGGATTTGCCAGGCAAGAGTGCTGGAGTGGGGTGCCATTGCCTTCTCCAGAGTATTAACTCATTCATCCCTTAATCCTTTCTTTGGAGTGGAAACTCAGCTGTTTTGCTCCATACTGATTTATTATCAATAAACAGAGAAGCTGGCTCTGCTACTAATCTAGCCAAAGGTCCCAGCGCTGTCACCTGTGAATGATTCAAACCTCAAATTACGTGAAAAAAAGTCTATCTGTATCTATCTTTAGACATGTGAGGTCGGAGTCAGTAAAGCCTAAAACAGCTTCTATGGGTATGAATTCTCTTAAGGTCTATTTGAATAATCTTACAGTAGAATATTTCCAGCTTCAGAAATGTACACTCACACCCAGAACCTCAAAAAATCAGGATGAAAGGCTTTTGCTCTCGATACTGTAAGATAATGAATTTAAAAATTTGTGTGGCCTAACTAAACTGTGGGCTTCCCAGGTAGCTCAGTGGTAAAGAACCTGCCTGACAATGCAGAAAACACAGGAGACATGGGTTTGATCCCTGGGCTGGGAAGATCCTCTGGAAGAGGAAATGGCAACCCACTCCAGTACACTTGCCTGGAGAATCCCATGGACAGAGGAACCTAGTGGGCTACAGTCCATGGGTTTGCAAAGAGTTGGACACAACTAAGTGAGTGAGGGCAATTAAGCTGTAAGAATAATAATGATCATGGTCAAGATTTATTGAGTTCCTAGTAAAGTAATGCTCAAAATTCTCTAAGCTAGGCTTCAGCAATACGTGAACTGTGAACTTCCAGATGTTCAAGCTGGTTTTAGAAAGGCAGAGGAACCAGAGATCAAATTGCCAACATCTGCTGGATCATGGAAAAAGCAAGAGAGTTCCAGAAAAGCATCTATTTANGGTGGTTGGATGAATGCCGCTCTACCAGGGCTACCAGTACTACCCAGATGTTAGCGGCCAGACCTGTGTTTCCTGACGTTGAGCGCTCTCAGACTCCAGCTTGTAGCTGCATATGGACCATGCTTTAGCTTGTTTTGAAGAATGTTCCATACACATGGATCAAGTGAGTGAACGCGATTATTGATAACCTAAAGGAGACTATGATGTCACTGGAAACCTAAGACGGGGACACAGCAGAAATAACAGCCATACAGGACAACAATGTGTTAGATGTCAGGCGACTATACAAGCAGACTATGCATTCAGAAGCAGAGACATTACTTTGCCAATTAAGGTCCGTCTAGTCAAGGCTATGGTTTTTCCAGTGGTCATGTATGGATGTGAGAGTTGGACTGTAAAGAAGGCTGAGCGCCGAATAATTGATGCTTTTGACNAGATGTCAGGCGACTATACAAGCAGACTATGCATTCAGAAGCAGAGACATTACTTTGCCAATTAAGGTCCGTCTAGTCAAGGCTATGGTTTTTCCAGTGGTCATGTATGGATGTGAGAGTTGGACTGTAAAGAAGGCTGAGCGCCGAATAATTGATGCTTTTGACCTGTGGTGTTGGAGAAGACTCTTGAGAGTCCCTTGGACTGCAAGGAGATCCAACCAGTCCATTCTGAAGGAGATTGGCCCTGGGATTTCTTTGGAAGGAATGATGCTGAAGCTGAAACTCCGGTACTTTGGCCACCTCATGTGAAGAGTTGACTCATTGGAAAAGACTGATGCTGGGAGGGACTGGGGGCAGGAGGAGAAGGGGACAACAGAGGATGAGATGGCTGGATGGCATCACTGACTCGATGGACGTGAGTCTGAGTGAACTCCGGGAGTTGGTGATAGACAGGAAGGCCTGGCGTGCTGCGATTCATGGGGTCGCAAAGAGTCAGACACAACTGAGCGACTGAACTGAACTATACAAGCAGTATGGGCTATTTGTAGAGTGATTCTCTGATTTACTTTACTTTTGAAACGGGGACGCTTTTGAGAGTGAAAGGGGTTCTTATTAATAAATAAACCGAGAGAGTAGGAACTAACTAGACCATATGGTCAAGGCAAGTAAAAGGGCGTTCATTTGAGAGAGAACAAATTCTCCACGGGGGAGCCTCTGGGCCTCTGCATATACCATCCCCACCATTTGGAACACCTGCCATCTCGTTCCTAATTAGGAAGCTACTGCTTAATCTTCTTAAAGTAACAGGCGTGATCGTGGTGTGCGCTACGTCACTCAGGGGTGTCGGACTCTCTGCGACGCCGTGGACTGCAGCCCGCCAGGCTCCTCTGCCCACGGGATTCTCCGGCAAGACTGCTGGATCCTCCTCCAGGGGATCTTCCCAGACCGGAGGCTGAACTTGAGCCTCCTGCGCTGCAGGCAGGTCTTTACCTCCCCAGGGAAGCCCCCAGGGAGTTAACAAGTATTAAGTGGGAGCCAAACCTGTGTGTGGATGATGAAGGCTAGAGCAGTCACTTTTAAAAGCTTCTGTACATGCCTCAAGTTTGTAGAAGTGAGTTAGCGGTCTTAAGCACACACACAAAATCGGACACGTCTTTCTAGAGTATTTAATTACAGACATTTGGCTTTGAGCAAAATGCCTCTTTTAATCTAATGAAGGTAACCCAGAATTATTTTTGTAAGGGCTGGAAATGTTCCTAATAAGGGTAGGTTTATGCCCTTCCTATATAACATGAAGGGGTTTCCCTGGTGGCTCAGTGATGAAGAATCCACCTTTGACGCAGCAGTCGTGGCGCGGGTTCAGTCCCTGGGTTGGGACAATCCTCTGGAGAAGGAAATGGCAACCCACCCCAATATTCTTGCCTAGAGAATTCCATGGACGGAGGAGCCTGGCGAGCTACAGACCATGGGGCCGCCAAAGAGTCGAACACAACTGAAATGATTAAATAACAGCAGCAATATCCAAGTTGTAGTCCCTGGACCGCAGTGTCAGCGTTAACCTGGGGATACGCTAGGCTCTCGGGTCCCATTCCAGACCTGCAGAGTCCAAATCCGCCTTGAACGAGATCCACAGGCGGTTTGCAGACACATCAGTGTTTGGGAAGCACGTTAATTCTTCCAAAAGAATAACATTTATTTAAGCCCTTAAATAGACTTCTGTTCCGCTGCTACTCTCCTGTGTAAATTATATCCAAAGTAAGTTTCCTTTTGCTTTTAAGCCGTTTCAGCGTTTAGAACTTTAATGATGATAATGAGGATGACCGTTGTTTACCAAGAGATCCATCAAAATGGGGCTGAGACACCTAATATTCCCACAAATTGCATTCTCCATTTGCGGGTAAGGATACAAAATAAACTCAGATTCACACAATAAGCGACTCCTTTCTGGCAGACACCAGCTTTTAGCTCTAGCCAACCAATTTTGGTGTAAAAACTTCTCCCAGTGGGAGGAAAAACAGCTAAATGACAGAAGAAACCATACTTGGAAGTGCAAACTAATCCAGGAAATCTCCACTTTCGTTCACTGTATATGTCGAAGAAAAAGTTTTATCTGGTGTAAGTTGAAGGATTGTGAGCGTGCTCTGGGGGTCCCTCACCCAGCTCTCCTGCCAGTGTTGCCGGCTCGGCTACCACAAATTTGCTAACCCCTGGCAAGGCCACAGCTGCACACCGGCGTGTTTCTGCAGCCGGGAAACAATTTCTCCGGGCCCCAGGCGGGGCTGCTGCACATGCGACCCTGTGAACCCCCTGCTGGACGAAGACAGTCATGTGGGGGGCAATGAGACGGCACACCAGGCTTCCTGGCCACCTCTCCCCACGTTAACATCTGCAGCGTGTCCCGGGCTGGGAAGCGTGGAGAAGGGGGGCTCCTGAGAATTCTTCTAACGCCCCATGACTGTACCCCAGGCTGGGAACCAGGAGGGACATCAACCGGCCGTCCTTCCCAAGGCAAAGGTCGTGCCAGGCTGCATGAGGGCCCGGAGCGCCTCTGAACACAGGTCTGCACGGCTCTTGGAAGCTCACAGTCTCTTTTGCCTACTGGCATGACTACCTGAAACATTCCCATGTCTCAACAACAGGCATTCATCCAACGTGGGGGAGGAGGAATCAGAGGTCAGGATAATACTCACAAAGCGCCTGTGTGCTGCTCTCCTGACAAACGCCCTGAGCCTGCCTCCTAGGGGCGCCTGTTCCAAGAAGCATGGGTGGATGCTGCAAGAGTCAAGGCGTGGTCCTGGAAGGCCCGAGAGGCGAGAGGTTTCATGGTGACGATCATGGGTTCTTAGCCCTCAAAGAGGCCTTGGTCCCCTCTCCCTTTTTTGACCACTGTCTATCCGTTCAGTTCAGTCGCTCACTCGTGTCCAACTCTGTGCGACCCCATGGACTGCAGCATGCCAGGCCTCCCTGTCCATCACCAACTCCTAGAGTCTACCCAAACCCATGTCCATTGAGTTGGTGATGCCATCCAGCCATCTCATCCTCTGCCGTCCCCTTCTCCTCCTGCCCTCAATCTTTCCCAGCATCAGGGTCTTTTCCAATGAGTCAGCTCTTCGCACGAGGTGGCCAAAGTACTGGAGCTTCAGCTTTAGCATCATTCCTCTCAAAGAAATCCCAGGGCTGATCCCCTTTAGGATGGACTGGCTGGATCTCCTTGCAGTCCTATCAAGTGAGGACTAATCCTGCCCTGTCTCATCTTGTGGCAGGAAGGATCAAGTCAGACCACACGAGAGACTGTCTTGGAAAACCCTTCTGTGTCTGGTTTACATGCCTGTCAACCAAAAGAACGTATGTTTTTAAAGATCAGTTTTCTTTCAGACTGAGAAACCAGGCTCAAGGGAGTCAGCTGGTAACTTGCCCACAGTCACCAGACCGTGTGCTGCCCGTCTGCGAGCCGAGCTGGACCAGGTTGCCTTCCCGGAGACCCCGGCCCTTCCCCGTGGTCTGCAGTGGTCCAGGCGCACCTGCCTGCCCTCCATCCAACAGGACACCGGTGCTCTGGCCTCGCACTAGAGAATCCAAGCTCAAGCTCTCTGCTGGCCAGCCCTCTCGCAAATAGTGATTTTTTGAAAAATAACGTTTAAGAATTCCCTGAAGGGCATGCAAATTATCCATTATGCTGGGTACCCTCGAATTTAGCTTGGGATCAGGTCTGGGCGTCTGAGCACTGCGCCTTTAGATCGGGGGCACTGGCCTCCTTGGAGAACGGACTTGACCAGGTTGTGCGCACCGGGAGGCCGGCGATCAGACCAGCCCAGGCATGTGTGCTTACGCTTAGCTTAAGGGCTTTACTGATAGCCCAGTCCACTCGGTCGCTAGATCCCTCTTCGTGAGGACCCACAGGAAAACTCCCCCTGGGAACGCAGGGGGACCGTGGATTTTCCTAAACAACCTTTTAATCTTCTGACCAGCAGTGTGCGCTCACTTCCTATCTGGGAGGTTTCCTCTTTCCTCTGGCCACTGGGAAACTTGGGCCAAATTTGCTTAGCAAGTGGAACATATGAACTAATAATTTTATCCTCGTTGCATGCTGCAATTTTCTGATCTCCTTTTCCCTCTGAAAATTTCTTCTATGTCTTTGTATCGCCAGTATTTTGTAAATCAACTCGTTTTCATAAATCAACTGTATCAGCTTCACAAATTTCAGCTGAATGGAACAGAGTCCCTGGCCTTATTTGCTGGCGAAGCCTTTACTCAAAGCCTTTATGCCAAATACTTGTAGCAGTTGGGCCTTGGCGGCCATGCTGAGCTATGATTTTCTTGGACCTATGGAACTCGTAACGCAGCCTAAATCCACAAAGTTGACAGATCTTCATTGCAGAAGTTGTGTTTAGCCCCGTAAGATCTCTTAAACCTACAGATGGGTACTGAAGGGCAGACAAGGCACTTGGTCTTTGACGTTCAGTTCTTGGACTCACCCACATGCTAAACAGTAAAATCCCAATCAGATTGTATCATCTGGAATTTGTGAAAATTTGGACAAAGAATGGCTGAAGTTGACTCTTTGTTCTCTGGGTTTATTAAACAAATGGAGAGTGTAATTTGTAAGAAGGAGTAGATGAATATTAGAGTTATTTCCCAACAATTTTTATTCTTATGTGTGTATTAAAATGTCATTAGATTATCTTCATAAACAGCTGCTCTGGCTAGTACTTTAATATGCTGCTTACAAAGTCTTCCTCTCTCTTAAAGTAATATTTGATTACTCCAATTAGAAAGGCTACCCTTGAAGGTGATAAATACGTACTCTTGAAAAATATCCTAGTAGTTAAACCATTTGTAATGTATATGATCTTTCTTTAAAATTCTATTTGCCATCATGTTTACTTGCCTCCACTTTCTTCCATCTTCTGTTAGATTTGATCTTTGTCCTCTTTCTATTCATCACTGGGTTAGAATTAGTAGTGATAGCTGCTCAATCATGTCTGACTCTGCAATCCCGTGGACTGTAGCCCACCAGGCTCCTCTGACTATGGAATTCTCCAGGCAAGAATACTGGAGTGGGTTGCCGTTTCCTTCTTCAAGGAATCTTCCTGACCCATGGACCGAACCCAGGTCTCCTGCGTTGCAGGGAAATTCTTAGAAATAATATATTCTGTTTCCACTATGTTAGTGGTTATCCCTAAAATTTAACACAAACATTTATTTTTTCACTTTTTAATTTTTATTTTATATTATAGCTGATTTACAATGTTGTATCAGTTTCAAGTGTACAAGGTGACTCATTTACACCTCTCTCTCTCTCTCCACACGCGCACACACACACACACACATATATATCTCCAATCATCTTCTGATTCTTCCATTCATATAACATGAATGATCTTGATAGTCACGCCAATTCTTGACATCGCTCAAGAATTTAAGTGATACCTACCTTTCTGACAACATTTGGAAACGTTCACCTCTTCTTTGTTGAAATCACCCGCCTCTTTTTTCTGTTGGCTCCACTGGGTCATAGCTGTGGCACGTGACCTCTCAGGACGGCACGGGGGGGTCTAGTTCCCTGACCAGGGGTTGAGCCCCAGCTCCTGCGTTGGGAGCGTGGAGTCTCAGCCACTGGACCCCCCGGGACCCCTCACCCCTGCCCTGGGCGCTGTGATACTGCATCCCGCTTCTCCTCCCTCCCTCGCTGACGGAGCCTCTGTGAAGCTTCCTCTTCCCCCTCCAGCCTCCCGCTCCGGCTGCTCCCTAAGTTCCGCACTCGGCCCTCGTCTTCGCCTTTCGTGTTTGCTAAATAGCGAATCCTCCTTCAAGCACCAGCTGTCACCTGGAACAGACGACTCTCCAGTCTGAACACTCATTTAGTTCCAGCCTCTCCACTCAGATTACCTACTGGACACTTCCGCTGACACACCAAAGGCATTGTGTCAGCCACTGATAATGGCTGCCAATTTTATTCATTAGCACCGTAATAAGGCTTGGCAATGGCAGAAAGACAAGTCGTTTTATTGATCATATACACCGCAGGCTACCACTGGTGCTTTGAAGTGAAATGTCACTTTTTAGCCCTCTGAAACATCCTAGAGGTGGGCTTTGCCACCTTCGTTTTACCTAGCAGGGCACTGGGAAAGAGAGAAGCACAGAATCTTGATTTCACCAACCTTGTCCAACATTACGAAAATAAAATGTGAACTCACGTCTGTCATGTGAAGCTGTCTCCCAAAATTTATACCTAAAATTAAATTGCTTTATTTTATCCCAAACTTTTGCTCTGTCCCTATTTTTCCCTATGGTTCCATAATCTTCCTGGAGAAGGCAATGGCAGCCCACTCCAGTGTTCTTGCCTGGAGAATCCCAGGGACGGGGGAGCCTGGTGGGCTGCCGTCTATGGGGTCGCACAGAGTTGGACACGACTGACGCGACTTAGCAGCAGCAGCAGCAACCATAATCCTCCTAGTGAATATGAAAGCTTAAAATTTGGGTACTTGATCGGTCCTCCCCCTCACCACCCTTCGTGTGGAATCCATCACCAGGTCCTGTAATCGTGTCTCTTCCTAATTTTCCTTTCTTCCTTCCTCCCGTTCATACATTTACCCATTATCATCCCCAGTAAACTGCTGCCCTCTCCCTCTGACTCCTCTGCACACCCTGCCTCCCTGGATCACCACCAACGAACCTCCCAGGGGCACCACTTGCCCGTCCTTTTATCTGATCAGAAGCCTTCGGCCGACCGCACTGCTTCAGGTCCTGAGCCTCGCCGGCTAGGCTTCCACAATGGGACCCAAGCCGCTTCTCTGATTTCATCAGCTGCTGCGGCCCAGGGCTCCTCTGCTTCCTGGAACTCCTTTCTAAGCTTTTGTTCATAGTGTTTCCTCACTTGAAATAAATAGTCTTCTTCCACCTCTTGCCCCTGAAAGGCCCAATTCAAGCCTTTGATGTGATTCTGTGGTTTTCACCTTCCTCTAAAGTTCAATTCGGAGAAGGCAATGGCACCCCACTCCAGTACACTTACCTGGAAAATCCCATGGGCAGAGGAGCCTGGTAGGCTGCAGTCCATGGGGTCACTTGGAGTCAGACACGACTGAATGACTTCGTTTTCACTTTTCACTTTCATGCGTTGGAGAAGGAAATGGCAACCCACTCCAGTGTTCTTGCCTGGAGAACCCCAGGGACCAGGGGAGCCTGGTGGGCTGCCGTCTCTGGGGTCGCATGGAGTCAGACATGACTGAAGTGACTTAGTAGCAGCAGCAGCAAAGTTCAATTACGTTGTTTATTTATTGGGTGCTCCACCCGGCTTGGAGGATCTCACTCCCCCAACCAGGGACCACACCTAGGTCCAGGAGTGAAAGTACTGAGTGCTACCCACTGGACTGCCAGGGAGTCCTCCAACTACTGTATTTCTTATTCACAGTACTCCTTCAGCTCAAACGCATGTTGCCTTGGTCGTAAGGGATGTGTGTGTGTGTGTGTGTGTGTGTGTGTGTATCTTGTATCCCTGGTCAGATTTTAAATTCCTTAGAGGGCAAGGATTGATCTCACACATCTTTTACGTCCCTCAGAGGTTTGGAATGAGTTATTTTGTAAATCATCTATGAACAATGTAATACTCAAAGGAAGCAAATAAGTTTGATAGAGAACACGAAAAGCACATGGATTCTAGAATTAAGAATACCTGATTTCCAGTCCAGTCAACCATGTGAATTCATTTGCAGATTCTTGGAGAGAAAGTGGAGTTGCTTTTGCCTGCCTCATAGCTTACTGTGCTTTTCGGTGAAGTATCTGTCATGTGTGCAAGCCAATTCTTGGCATCGGTGTGTACTGCAAAATGGAACTATGATGCCTGTTTGGTGACTGAACAGAGCCTTAGCGTTGTGAGCGCTATGTGAGCATCAGTGGTTGCTTTGGAACACCACTGTAGCCATGACTCGTTGACAAGAATAAGTGTGTAGATTATAAGCTCAGACTTAAGTTTGTTCCCTATTTCTGTATTTAGAACTCTACAATTCTAGAGTTGAAACTGTAGGATTAACACCTCCAAAAAACTGACATTCTTCTAGAACTAACAACCAAAGAAAAGCTGTCCTTTTCATTATAGGGGACTGGAATGCAAAGGTAGGAAGTCAAGAGATAACTGGAGTAACAGGCAATTTTGGCCTTGGAGCACAGAATGAATCAGGGCAAAGGCTAATAGAGTTTCGCCAAGAGAACACACTGGTCGTAGCAAATACCCTCTTTCAACAACACAAGAGAGGATTCTACACATGGACATCACCAAATGGTCAATACCCAAATCCGATGATTGACTATATCTTTGCAGGCAAAGATGGAGAAGCTCTATACAGTCAGCAAAAACAAGACCGGGAGCTGACTGTGGCTCAGATCATGACCTCCTTATTGCCAAATTCAGACTTAAATTGAAGAAAGTAGGGAAGACCGCTAGACCATTCAGGTATGACCTAAATCAGATCCCTTATGATTATACAGTGGAAGTGACAAGTAGATTCAAGGGATTCGATCTGATAGACAGAGTGCCTGAAGAACTATGGACAGAGGTTTGTGACGTTGTACAGGAAGCAGTGATCGAGACCATCCCCAAGAAAAAAGAAATGTGTAAAAAGGCAAAATGGTTGTCTGAGANGATCCCTTATGATTATACAGTGGAAGTGACAAGTAGATTCAAGGGATTCGATCTGATAGACAGAGTGCCTGAAGAACTATGGACAGAGGTTTGTGACGTTGTACAGGAAGCAGTGATCGAGACCATCCCCAAGAAAAAAGAAATGTGTAAAAAGGCAAAATGGTTGTCTGAGAAGGCCTTACAAATAGCTGAGAAAAGAAGAGAAGCTAAAGTCAAAGGAGAAAGGGAAAGACACACCCATTCGAATGCAGAGTTCAAAGTTAGAGATACCAAGGGAACATATGCAGAGGTGGGCACAATAAAGGGCAGAAATGGTCTGGACCCAACAGGGCAGAAGACATGAAGAGGGGGCAAGAATACACAGAAGAACTGTACAGAAAAGATCTTCATGACCCAGGTAACCATGATGGTGTGACCACTCACCTAGAGCCAGACATCCTGGAATGCGAAGTCAAGTGGACCTTAGGAAGCATCGCTGTTGACAAAGGTAGTGGAGGTGATGGAATTCCAGTTGAGCTGTTTCAAATACAAGAAGATGATGCTGTGAAAGTGCTGCACTTAATATGCCAGCAAATCTGGAAAACTCAGCAGTGGCCACAGGGCTGGAAAAGGTTAGTTTTGATTCCAATTGCAAAGAAAGGCAATGCCAAAGAACGTTCAAACTGCCGCACAATTACACTCACCTCACACGCTAGTAAAGTAATGCTCAAAATTCTCCAAGTCAGGCTTCAACAGTATATGAACCATGAACTTCCTGATGTTCAAGCTAGATTTAGAGAAGGCAAAGGAACCAGAGATCAGATTTCCAACATCCACTGGACCATCAAGAAAGCAAGTGAGTTCCAGAAAAACGTGTGCTTCTGCTTTATTGACTACACCAAAGCATTTGACTGTGTGGATCACAACAAACTGGAAAATTCTGAAAGANGGAGGCCTGGTGTACTGCGATTCATGGGGTCGCAAAGAGTCAGACACGACTGAGCGACTGAACTGAACTATGTGCTAGCAAGTTTGCTAAGCACTATGGAATCTAAGAGATGTAGGCCCTCAAGCAGTTTATATTCAATTTGGGAAGACCCTCTTAGGCTGAGTGGAAATACCTGGTATGGAGAAAAAGCTTAGTAGATGGACTGGTACAGCCAGAGGACTTAGCAGAGAGGATGATTTAAAAATCGTAAGTGAAGGATAATATTTAGATAAGTGCTTGGGAAGACTGTTGCAGAAGGGATAGTAGAATAAACTCGTATTTAGACCTGGGGATATAGGAATTATTTTTAGAAGACAATGAACAGAAGAATATGACTGGAGTGAAATGTTATTGAAAGAGCAGCAGAAATATAAGCCTAGGAATCCAGGTAAAGCTTAAAGGACAAACCAAGAAGTTAGATCACTGTTGACAACCTCCATATACTTTATGGTGATTAAACATGGTATTGGGTTGGCCAAAAAATTTGTTTGAGGTTTTCCATAAACTGTTATGGAAAATCCCAAATGAATTTTTTGACCAACCCCATAAATACAACAGTAATGATGATTGGTGCCAATATAAAATGTTTAATACTTACCTGGTCCTTTAGAGGACATTTGATGTGGTTTCTCATTTAATCACTCTTTAAATCGTGAAGTATAATGGTCCACTATAATTCTTGCAATAATTCAATAATGTACTTATTATAATGTCCATTTTAAAGATGAGAAAATTGAAGTGTAATAGGACCCAGGAACTTATGCGAAATCACACAGCTAATGAACAACAGGACCAAGATTTGGCCCCATGTCTCCTGACAAAGCCTTCATTTTTTTTGTACTGTGCTACACTGCAGTTTTCTGAGTCTTTTTGGAGATGAGAACAACGGAAGTTGTTTGGGGAGGTGAAGAGGTCAGAGCAGGAAGTGTCTGAGATAGAGTAACCATTATATGCCAGAGCCTTTGATTGTATGGATCACAACAAAACTGAAAAATTCTTAAAGAGATGGGAGTACCAAACCACCTGACCTGCCTCCTGAGAAATCTGTATGCAGGTCAAGAAGCAACAGTTAGAATTGGACATAGAACAACAGATTGGTTCCAAATCAGGAAAGGAGTATGTCAAGGCTGTATATTGTCATCCTGTTTATTTAACTTATATGCAGAGTACATCATGAGAAATGCTGGACTGGATGAAGCACAAGCTGGAATCAAGATTGCTGGGAAAAATATCAATAACCTCAGAAATGCAGATGACACCACCCTTGCGGCAGAAAGCAAAGAAGAACTAAAGAGCCTCTTGATGCAAATGAAAGAGGAGAGTGAAAAAGTTGGCTTAAAACTCAACATTCAGAAAACTAAGATCATGGCATTTGGTGCCATCTCTTCATGGCAAATAGATGGGGAAACAATGGAAACAGTGAAAGACTTTATATTTTGGGGTTCCAAAATCACTGCAGATGGTGACTACAGCCATGAAATTAAAAGATGCTTGTTCCTTGGAAGCAAAGTTATGACCAACCTAGACAGCATAAAGACATTACTTTACCAACAAAGGTCCGTCTAGTCAAAGCTATGGTTTTCCAGTAGTCATGTGTGGATGTGAGTTGGACTATAAAGAAAGCTGAACACTGAAGAAATGATGTTTTTGAACTGTGGTGCTGGAGAAGACTCTTGAGAATCCCTTGGACTGCAAGGAGATCCAACCAGTCCATCCTAAAGAAAATCAGTCCTGAATATTCATTGGAAGGACTGAGTTTGAAAACGAAACTCCAATACTTTGGCCACCTGATGAGAACTAACTCATCTGAAAAGACCTTGATGCTGGGAAGGATTGAAGGCAAGAGGAGAAGGGGACGACAGAGGATGAGATGGTTAGATGGCATCACCAACTCGGTGGACTTGAGTTTGAGTAAGCTCCAGGAGTTGGTGATGGACAGGGAAGCCTGGCATGCTGTAGTCCATGGGGTCACAAAAAGTCAGACACAACTGAGCGATTGAACTGAACTGAACTGAATCATTATAACTAGCCAAACAGTGAAGTGGTGACTCAGTGTGAGGAGAAAAATGAGAATGGGATTTATCATGAAAGTTGAGGTGAATGTGGAAGAGGAAAGATGAATTCCAGAGACACAATGAAGGAATGAGAATGTTTAGGACTTAGTGTTTGAGTAAGAGAGAGAGAACTCAGAGATGCATCTGGAGATTCAAGCCTGGAATTAGAATGCGTGTGAGATAGAACAATGATAATCAAGACTCCACGGTTTCTTAAATATACTAGAAGATGTACACCTGAAAAACAAGGTCCTTTAACACAGTTACACTGGGGGGCTGTGGTCTTGTTCTGACAATGCTGTCATTGCTAAAAACTATTAGGAACTCTTTCTTCAGGACAGCCTTTAGCCACAAAGGAAGATCTCTTAACTTTAGCCAGTGTGTCATTTCTCTGCTTGAGCACCCACCTGATTTTCCAAACTTGGTTCCAAATCACTTAGTTGATTAAAGAAAATTAACTGTAATGGATTATATTAGGGTTTTCCAGAGAAACAGAATCAATGGAAATCTTTTATCCTAGGGATATATCCCAAGAAAGCCAACTGTGTAATTCAGCCTGAGTCTGAAGGCCTGAGAACCAGAAGAGTTGATGGTGAAAATCACAGTTCAGTGACAGGAGCAGATGGACATCAGGCAGAACTGTATAGATTCTCTATTCTTCTGCCCTTTGTTGCATTTAGTCCCTCGGTCGGATTGGATGATGCCTGTCTATCCTGGGAGGGCAATCTGCTTCACTGAATCTATCAGTTCAAATGCTGGAAGCATCTTCATAAACACACCAAAAAATTTAGCCATGTATCTGGATACTTCATGAGCCAGTCAAGTTGACATAAAATCAGCCATCATAGGGATGAAGAAGTTCTGCCAACTTTCAGGGATATTCTCAGGCTCTTCATACTCCGAGGGAGACAGCTCATACAACCCAGACACCAGGCAATCCTGAGTTTCAGCCAGGCCTCAGCCAATTCCCTGGCCAAGTAATTTAGGCCCACTGTACCTCTGGTCCTTAAGCTAGAAACAGGATATTACAATTTCTTCCCCAGAGTGCTGCAGTTTTAGGATGCTTTCAGCAGCAAATAACAGGAAGCTCAACTCACGTGGACTTGAACAATGTGGAAATGTATTTGCTCATAAAGGGAGAAGTCCAGAGGTAAAGAGAACTCCGGGCAGAATGCAACTGGGACCCAGATAGTGTTCCTCCCATTCTGTTCTCACTGTCCTCTTCTGTTTTCAGTTTTGTGGTCAGGCAGGCTCCCTTTGTGTCTGCAAGAGGATCAGCAGCAGCGACCAGGGTGACGTGCTTTCTCCTTCATGTCTGATGAGGAGAGAGCAAAACCTCTGCCCCAAGAGTTGAATGAATGCAGCTCCCTTCCATCTGTTTGGACTCTCTTAGAATACATGCCCACCCATGAACCAAAAGCCAGGGTGAAATGCCACGGATGGATTGGCCTAGCATGTGGTGGACTCGGTGTCAGGAAGGAGTTAATCGTATAACCTCTGGGCACTTTCCAGCCCATAGCTAGCCCTCAGTAAAAGTTATTTTTCCTAATAATGAAGAGAGTATTATTGGGGTTAATTGCACATATACACCAGACTGTATGTTGAATGTCCTCTCTCTGTAATGTTTATCTTCAGTCCTTCCTTTGGTCCAGGGGCACAATCTCTTTTCCCATCAGAATGGATGACAAGCCATTGCACATGCTGGGATGATAGTCCTGGGCTTGTTTGGTACATGAGAATCAGCTCCACTGTTATGTGGAGGCAGAAATTAGGTAGGACATTTGACCAGGAAAGGAATGCTGAGTGTGGGCTGGGAAAGAGTAGGACCTGGGACTCGGGAGCAGAAACCTCCAAGTGCTATCGATTTTACTTTTGCTCTTTTCTGTCCCTGGCACTGTCTCTACCTTCACAAAGACTCATTGTGACAAGAAGTGCGGGGAGAGGCTGTTACGGCAATTAGAGGGACATTTGAAACAACTCATCCATCCAGGCATCCTTAGAACCCCATTCCATCTTTATGTATTTGGCAACTATCGAGGAAAGACCAGAAGTGAGGCTTTCACACCTATTTAGCACCTGGTTAAGCATCACTTGGCACCTGCCAAATGGTCTCTAGTATTTAGGGGGAATTTGCACTGATTACTGTACTAATTAAGCAGAAGTCATTGCTACTCACAATCATTAGGCTAAATCGTTTTCTGGGGGAAAGTCTTGATAAGCAGCTGCCCAAATGAAATGGACTCGAAGGCTCCCTGTGTACACAGGCTTGTGCACTGGCAGTTGTTCGCACATTGTCAGCCAGCACCAGCTGTATTCTTTTGAACAGGTTCTCGATGCTGGCTGAACGCAGGGATGGTTGGCGGTCTCCAAACTAGGTGACATAGGTTGTAGTCTTAAAAGGTGAGAGGCTCATATCTAATTGAGATTAATAATACAAAGTACCAAGCTTGAGAGGCAAGTCCTGTGTTGAGCAGACATTTCACACATACTTTGCCTGTAACACTCTTTCATTTCCTTTGCAAAAATGCTTTTGGGGTAGGCCATTCCCTGCCCCACTGACCTCCTGTACTGCCCTGCAAGTCACTCTTGCCCTGCAAGGGCATTTTAGAGACTCATCTGGTGACTAGGATATGTATAGTAGGTTGTCTGAACTATGATTCTTAAGATTTATGTGAACTTAGTGTTTGCTGGGTAATCGTTTTTAGAGAGGAGGGGTGCACGCGCGCGCATGCGTGTGTGTGTGTGTGTGTGTGTGTGTGTGTGTGTGTGTGTGTGTTGGGACGGTATATAGCAATAGCCTTGACAGCCAACATGTTGGGAATGTTTGTAAGTGTCTGAGGACCTTTTCTGTGAGCAAGAGAGTCTAATAAGAGACCAAGAACTCCTCAAATAACACTAGAAACTAGCACTTTTGAATCAAGACACATAACTGCATCTGAAGACTTCTCTTTCTTTTTTTTAATAACAATGCTACAAAGCTTTTAATAGAATGTTATTATGGAAGTCAAGGAATGTTGAACTGAGTGGGCATTATGAAAAATATAATATGAACAAGAAGGTGACCTGTATATATATGGGGACAAATTTTACTACTTTGATATAGGCTTGGAGACATTGTATTGGCTACTTCTGAGATGCTAATGTGCATATGAGGTCAGTGAATTTTCCTAACATTGTGCATGACTACATATCTATCTTCTTCAGATTTTCCTAGAACTCTAAGGGAAGTTGCTTCCTAGGTGGTGCTAGTGGTAAAGAACCCTCCTGCCAATGCAAGAGACAAAAAAGATGCAGGTTCAATGCTGGGTTGGGAAGAGCCCCTGGAGAAGGACATGGCAACCCACTCCAGTATTCTTGCCTGGAGAACGCCATGGACACAGTCCATAGGGTTGCAAAGAGTTAGACGCGACTGAAGCGACTTAGCACGCAGGCACTGAGGGAAGTTGATTCTTTGTGTGCAGGAGTGAGATGGCTCCATATCATTAAATGTTGTAGTGACATTTTGGTGTAATTGCATCTCACTTTCTGGAAGGTCAGAGAAGGGAATTCAATTCAACAACAATGGAAAATTTCAAACATGGGTGCAATCCCATAAAGCAAATACCCCTGCAATGAATATCTCTACTTCTGAGTGATTCACAATGGCCTGTTTATATCAGCAGCATTCAATGAGGGGAAACTTTGTCATAAATAAAAATGTGGACAGTTTTTTGGATTTTATTCTAATGGGAAACTATGGCCAAAAATCTTGAGGGAGTGGAGCAGTGAAGGAACATTGATTGAGGGAGGAGCTTCTGCAGGAAATGCTGAAAGAAGATTATTTGAATGCTTAGTGGGGAGGTGAAACCAGGTGGAGAGATAAACATGAGGACATGGGCCCTTTCGAAAACACGTACAAATCTTGGAGTTCAATGGAATGGAGGAGCGACGCTCAATCCATTTTGTGTTTGAAGGGAAGGATGAGCCAGAAAAGCTGGATAATTTGGAATTCACAGGTAGCAGACATCAGGATGATTTTTAAATACTATTGTGCTGGGAGCTTTGATCCATTTAGCACAGTGCTTGGTACCTGCTAGATTATATTAAATAACTTTGTGCATATGAAATAAGAATGGACACAAAGGTCCAGGGATGGGCCCACTTGGTGGGAACCTTGCCGTGGAGCATGTGGACTGTCTGTACTGGGCCTGAGTTGGGGGATGGTGAGAGCATCGGGGGTTACATGTGCTCAGCCACTTCTCTGTTTATGCTTTCCCCCTATAAACCCTATTTTCCATTTGACCCTCATGATCTTTCTGCTCCTTGGGAATTAGGGTCTTTTTCAAAATGAGGTTCAGGCTTTCCAGGCTCCTGCAATGGCAGAAGAACAATCTTCTTTCACGAGGAATAACAAAAAGAAATCTTTTCCCTGAAGCAGACAGACTGTAGCCTGTCAGTAGGAGAAAGGTTTGGGAAGGAGAGAAATAAAAAAGTGGACAAATCTTTCTTGATGCTGGAAAGAAACTGACTTCCAGTATTTTCCTTTGAAAGGGATGCTGTTGATTAATGCTTTTCTCCCAATTTCCAGAAGCTTCCCAGAGCTGCTGGACTATTTGGGACCAGTTGGTTTTCTGCTTGTTGTCAGGGAAGAGAAGGTATTATGGAGGAAAGGAAGGTTCTCTCTGGCGCTTGAGGATGGAATGAGAGGCATCCATGATGGGGAAGTGTGAACCAGTGGAGGAATGCCTCATTGGTCAGCATAAGAAGACTTGCCCAAGCTGTGGGCATAGAGGCTGGAGTGGGCACAGCTGGTAACTGGAGGTGTTGTCTATCCTTCAGCAGCTTCCAGTTTCATTGTCTATTTCTTACAGAAAGTGCCCCTGAGAGCCAGCATAAGGGCCCCTGAGAGCCAGCATAAGGGCCCTGGTCAGAGGCCCTCGCTGTGCCCTGCTGGGTTTGGTCAGGGAACACTGCCTTAGCTACTGTCCCTGAAGGCTGGCTAAAGTAACTACAGGAAGGATTGATTTCTTTCACTGCTGGAAGGCAGCCTTCATGAAGATGGAAGGTGGCAGCTCTTGATCCAAGGTATCGATTTGCTGCAGTCTGTCTGCTCAAGTTGTGGAAAAACTCTGCACCATTGGCTAACTAAGGAAGCAGAGAGGAGGCTCAGCCAGGCCTCAGGATAGGATGGGGTCAGACATGGGTGGAGCCTGCAGGTCCTCCAGCTCAAGTAAAGGGGTCTTTCTTCCTGAGTCCACCCGACTCCGTGGTTCCCACTTCAGAGAGGGAGTCCAATGGCCCTGGCTTCCGATCCCCCTTCCCTCAGGCACTAGCTGTGTGGACTTGGGTGGGTCTTTAACGTTTTCTCATCCATTTTTATATTCACTAAAATTTTGCTGGAGTCCTTACTACATGTGCCAGACACTGCACTGGACCCCAGGGGTGAGTGGTGAGCCTGAGAGCTCACCCCTAGCTATAAAATCCAGCCAACACTAGTCCCACCATCTGGGGTTGCTGCCCAGGGAACACCAGGCTCAGTTCCTGGGAAATCTCTGCATCTTCCCATACCTGTGAGGCAGGTTTGGCTCCGTTTCGGTTCTGGATGTGTGAGACCTGCCAAAGGTACAGATGGGAGGCAGGCAGCCTGGCTTTCTTTGCTAGCAGTTTAATTGGGAAAGAAACTTGGACCCAAGGTGGCCTCTCATGTTCTGTGAAAAGCACTATTTTGTCTTTCCTCAAAAGGAGTCTGGGAGCAGCCAGAAACTCTGCTAGGAGAACAGAGGGGCAGTTGTTGCCTGAGAGAAGCCCTGGCGTAAATCACCCAGATGCCAGGAAAGGAGGGCAGGTTTAACCAGAGCTTTAGGAAACTCCTGGCTTTTAGCCATTGATGACCTGCCGGGGAACTGGGTTGTATTTCCTTTTCCTTGCCTCCAAATCAGACACTTTTGAGTTGAAAACCCCAGGCCCTGCTCCTACCCTCTTCAAACAGAAATAAAGGCCAGTTACGAACCTCCAAAGGTGGCTCTTTAAATCTCTCTGTCTGTGCCTGCCTTCCCAGGGCGGCCACTGGCTGAGCTTGTCAACACTCTGGCCACAGACTCTCCTGTACTGTCTGATGCCATGACCATTTTCTGCTAGTTGCTGGGCATATTCCCAAATCACAGTTCCTTCCAGTTAGACGTGGCGGTTTAACCCAAACAATCAGCTCTTCTTCCTCCTGAAATCTCACTAAAGTGACCACCAAAGCGGGGGTAAACGTGATGAAGCCACTGGATAGAGGAAATGAGGGAAACTAGGAAAGATGTCCACACATTCTTGAAGGATGGAAAGCAGTTGAAAGAGTTGCAACGGGCTCACCAGAAAGGGGGAAGCTGTACCCTCAGTGCGCACAGAAAATTGTATGAGGAGAAGCAGGCTGATGGCCCCAGGAGTGCAGCCTGGGGGCAAGGGCTGAGCCAGGCTGTGGGTTGAAAATCTCTCTGGGTTCAGTTAGAGGTCGTTCCATACATCTGCAGAGAAGGGGTACAACACTTCTCCCCTCTAACACTCTCAATTTCTCTCTTTAGAAATTGGATCTGGAGAGGCTCAGGCCATGAGGAGAGCATGTACTGCAGATGGTGGAGATAACTCTTAGGTGAACTATGGGGATCTATTCCACGTCTTCTCTCTAGCTACCTTCCCCTGCCCTGCCCTCTGGATGCTGGCATCCAGGGCTGAAACCCCTGCAGGAGAGGTGCCTTCTTTTCTGAGGAAACTGAACAGGAAATGCTTACAGATCCTGATGTTTGAGGATCCCCTTAAACCTTAGAAGTTGGTAAGCCTGTCTTAGGCATTCAGAACTTCTCATTATTTTTATTTGTTTAAAAGTATTTATTTAAACAAAAAGCCAGGAAGTTAACTTGTCTTAACTTGAACTGTAAACTCCATCTCCCCTGTGGTGGGCAGCAGCTGACCCCTTGGTTCCAGACTTTAGCCTTAGCTGTGCTTGAAGTCTGCTTGGTACACTGTGGCTCAGGGGGCAGTCAGAGACAGGTAGAAGTTTCTACACAGAATTTAGAGTTTTCCCTTTCTGACTCTCTCCTCTTTGGATTGTCCTACACTTTGTTGTTGCCCAGGACTTTGATTACTCAAGTCAGCAAGTCTAGGGGTTTCTCTAAGTATTTTGACCCTCCATGAGATACAGACTGGAATGTGCTTTCAGGTTAGAAGTTGTAACAGAATGAGAAATGGCCCAGTGCTTCCCAATGTCAACTCTTCTCTACTATCTGGATACTTCTGGTCACTGTGTAGTGTCTTCAGGTAACTGTTGCATTTTGTTCAATATTTATGAGTGGTTTTCTGGAGGAGGGTTGTTCTGATAAGAGCTGACAGAAAGTACTTTTTGGTGGTTATTAATATTTGCTAATTTTTATTCTGTTATCACTTTTCTCTGGCCTACTTTTAAATATGAGTTAACAGCTAAGAATCAAGAGAGGTTGAGGAAAGCAACTGGCATAAAAGATGGAGAAACAAAATGAAACCACAGAAATAGAGGAAAGGTTGGAAAGATGTTGCTCAGAGGAAACAGAGATATCATCCAGAGCAGAACAGAACATACAAATAAATCCTTCACAATAATATTCTTAGAAAGACAAAAATATTTTACCTACAAAACAAAAGCAGGCTACTGTTTTAAAAAAGAAACCTAGAACAAGAAAGATGTAAGAAATTTAAAACTAGAGTGGTAGAAATATTCAATAGTGGGAGAAATCTCCCCTAAAACAGAAAGACACATAATCGGGAAGAAAAGGGAAGAATATTAGAGGATCTAAGAAGGCCATCATCTGACTAATAAAAGGGTTAGAAAGGGAGACTAGAGAAGATGCAGGGCAGGATGTTATCAAATAAATAACACAAGAAACTGTCCCTGAACTGAGGGTTACGAGTGTCTAGAGTCCAGACCAGGTTTGGCAAAAAACAGCACATGAATCACATTCACGTTGTCACCTGTTTTGTAAATAGAATTTTAACTGAAACACAGCCACACTCATATATTTACATATTTGTCCGTGGCTGCTTTGCTAAAATGATGGAGTCAAGAAACTGTGACAGAACCTGAACGGCCAACAAAGCCTAGAATATTGGCTATCTCATTTGCTATCATATCTTACAGAAAAAGTTGGCTAATTCCTGCTCTGGATGAAAAGATTCTTGCATTGGCCAACACAACGAACATAAAAAGACCCAGATCAAGGACATTACTGTGAATTTTCTGAACATCAGAGATAAAGAGAAAATCCTAAAAGACCCCAGGGAGAGAAGGTCACAGACAAAGGATCAGAACTCAGAAGGGGATTGAACTTCTCAAAAGTGACAGTGAAGGTTACAAGAAGACAGAGTGATAACTTCAAGATATTGCAGGAGAAACAACTTTCAGTCTGGAATTCAATCCAGTATAAGGATAGGATAGGATGTTTTCAGACAGCCGTGACTCACAAATTGTATTTTTTGTCTTCCGTGGAGCTTATACTTCAGCATAGTAAGGGAGTAAACCTAGGAAGAGGAAACTATGGAGCCCTTTCTTATGGGATATACCATCATGACAGCTGTGTTCCAGGCCTCTAACAGCAGTCAGTCTAGGCAGCAGTGAGAAGGGGTGGGATGGGGAGGGAGTCTCCAAAGTACAGGGAACCAATGGCTTGTCTATGCCAGAGGAGAAAACTACCTTCTGCCCTCTAGGTTCTGTGGCTGGCCTACGAATGGAACTGACCTAAGGCAGTTTAACAGGAGAAAAACATGCAAATTTATTTAATATTTTTATGTGTACATGGTAGTCTTCAAAAGAAACATGAAGACCCAAAGAAGCCAATGCGCCCTAAAGCTTATATACTTTTGCAAAGCAAGATAAATTGTGAGGAGGTGACAAGACAAAGGGACAGTCACCTATGGGACAGTGACAGGGGTATGTGGCTGAGGGGAGGAACTGATGAAACTAAGGATTATCTTAGTAATTTTGTTTGCGTGGGTCCATCCTGATGGTAAGATTGTTCTCTTCCTGCTGTAGGCAGAGCACGTTTCTCATGGGAACTTCTAGAGCCTGCTTTTAGGTAGAAAGGGGGAGCTGAAAGAGCACTTTCCTGCATCTGTTATTTCTCGAGTACTTTCAGCTCAAAGTAATCAATATAGCAAAGCAGATCCTGGGGCGGCAAGTTCTNTCTCATGGGAACTTCTAGAGCCTGCTTTTAGGTAGAAAGGGGGAGCTGAAAGAGCACTTTCCTGCATCTGTTATTTCTCGAGTACTTTCAGCTCAAAGTAATCAATATAGCAAAGCAGATCCTGGGGCGGCAAGTTCTGAATCTCTTCATCTGTTTGTTGGACCAGGCAGAGGAGAGGACTGAGAGTTTTCACAGACTGTTTGGCACTGGTTATACAATAAACTAAGTATATCACACACTCAAAAAATGCAATTATTTCAGGAAAAAAAATTGTATGAGGAAGAAAATGTAATTACATTACTGACTCAGCAGTTAATAATATTTATGTAATCTGCCAGGTGGCCCCAGTGGTTCCCCCTCCTGTCATGTGGCCCAGAACACCCCCTTCTCCTGGTCCCTCCAGCACTGGGGGAGGCAGGAGCTGGAGTTACTGATCTCAGTTTGCTCTTTCAGCAATTCTAACACTTTCCAACTAATATCCGGCATTACATTTCCCTTTATGAAGTTATCTGGCATAAGTTCATGGAGTCTGACTGGTGCAGAAGTCAATTAATAAAGTCTAAAGTTGATAAATCAAGAAATAGCAATGTAAACATCATGTTCAAAATATGGAAGTCGAAACAAAAAATCAGCAAAAGAGTTGAAATGTTTACCAGTGCACCTGGGCATGGGTGGGTAAGGGTAAGTGAAGAATTTTAGGGGAGATAAAGAAGTTGGGGGGGAGTGCTTCTCCGATGGCTCTTGGGATAAAAAATCTGCCTGCAATGCAGGAGACACAGGAAACGTGGCTTTGATCCCTGGGCTGGACAGATACCTTGGAGGAAGAGAATGGCAACCTACTCCAGTATTCTTGCCTAAAAAAAATCCCAGGGATAGGGGAGCCTGGCGGGTTACAGTCCAAAACGTCCCAGAGTCCCATGTGACTGAGGAACTGAACAGGCAAGCAAAGAAGTGGGGAGGACTATTTTTAGAAACAGGTTGATAACCTCTCTGGTTTCGAAACACAAGGTTTTTTGTAGTTTGAAAGATAGAGATTATACAAAAGGGGTTTACCTGCTCTGTACAAGCAGAATTATTGAGCCCTTCCATCTACTTTTCTGGCCCTTCCCAGGTGCTGATAGTGGTGAAGAACCTGTCTACCAACGCAGCAGATATGAGATGTGGGCTCAGTCCCTAGGTTAGGAAGATCCCCTGGAGAAGATGATGGCAACTTGCTCTAGTATTCTTGCCTGGAGGATCCCACGGATAGAGAGGCAGGAGGGCTACAGCCTATGGGGTTGCCAAGAGTTGGACTCCACTAAGCGACTTAGCACACATCTGCTCTTCCACTCAGTCTGTCAGTGTGAGAGCCAAGAACAGCAGTCTCTCCAGGAAAGAGGAGAGGGGGAACCAGCTCCAAGTACCTGATGGTCCACCAGGGTGTAACTGTAGGAACAGTTCAAACTGGCCCTATCCTATTTCAAACAAGATGCCGAGTTGTTTTTCAGAGACAGAACAGTCGTGCTGGCGAAGCGCTGCGCAGAGGAGGAAATTTGAACCTCAAATAACAACCGGAACCAAACTTTCCCACCCCTCTCTGTGTGTGCGTGCTCAGTCGCTAAGTCATGTGGGACTTTTTGTGACCCCATGGACTGTAGCCTGCCAGGTTCCTTTGCCCATGGGATTCCCCAGGCAAGGGTACTGGAGAGGGTTGCTGTTTCCTCCTCCAGGGGATCTTCATGATCTAGGGATGGAATCTGCGTCTCCCACTGTGTCTCCTGCATTGCAGGTGGATTCTTTACCACTGAGCCACCTGGGAGGTCCCCCACACTCCACACAGAACCAAAGGCCAGGGGCAAGACTGGAAACTGAAAGCCTAATACTTTCAGAAGTACAGGGCCCACAGTCTAGTAACATCTTTTGCTAAAGGCCGCTTTACTGCATTTTATATAAGTGGCCAAGTTCCAAAACCCTCCAATAAAAACCTGCCCTCCGAGTTCTTTTGCACACCTACCCTCCTCCCAAAGCCATAAATGTTTAACAGAACCCCAAATTGGAGAGACCAATTTGAGTCCTGTCTCCTTGCCTGACTTCAAGGTAAAGGCCTTTCTTTCCTCAAAAGCTGGTACCATAGTATTGGCTTCTGTGCCTCTGGGGCAGTGAGCCCTTCTAAGGAGAGGGAGGGAGAGAGCTGGTCTAAAATGGATCTCCTGTGGCAGGAATGATCCAGAGGCTGGAGAAGCAGTAATGCCCCCCCATCTGACTCCCAGGGGGCATGTTTTTCAGACTCATGCATGCTGTGATCCTCATGAGCTGTTGAGAAAAGGCACACTTCACACACCAGCCTTGTGTTGGAGATGTTAGGCAGATGGAAAGAGAAAGGGACTGGGGTTCATACGTCCATGCCTGGTGACCAAGGCTCAGGAGAGAGGAGCATACGTGCCCGGAGTGGAACTCAGAGGGAGCTCACCTCTGTAAACCCTCGGAGTTTACAAGACAACCCTCTTGTAAACAGAAGCACCCATCTCCCCCTGATGCTCAGAAGCACTGAGGAGGGAGCTAGACCTCCTGTTGCTTGGACTTTGATGGACTCAGAAAAGTATCTGTTGAGTGCCTTCTATGTGCCAGGCCCTGACCAGAGACATAGGGCTCATAGGACAAAGTACTTGGTCTTATTTTATTTCTCTCAAATTTATTTCAGTGACTTTTGTTCTACTATCCTCTCTTTAAAAGGTTGCCTTTCATCTATAACCTCATTGGCTGACTCTAGGTCACAAGCCCTCAAAGGTAAAATCATATAAGTCAGATAAACTTCTGACCTCATCAGTAATGACCATTTACTGGTGGTACATGCCAAGCATCCTGTCAAACTCCCTATGTATCTAATTTAATGTAATAACTTGGGTCTATCTGAGTCCACAGCCCTGTCCTGGATCATTTACCATCACTCAGATACTAGTATCTTAAAAGCTTAATCTACTTTCCAAAAGAAGATATTTCAGGTTCAGCCAGCAGAGGGTTATCTTATAATCCATATCTCTAGGGGAAGGACAATTTTTAAGCATTCTTTCTCTCAAGGGAGTTTTTTGGCTGTCCTTTAGATCAAGTATGGCTTAAATAGCAGTATTGTTAAAATATTCTCTTTCAAATGTTAAAATATTCCCTTTCAAACTTTGGTCCCTCATTTACCCAAGCCTCCAGAAAGTGTCTTCTGGGCTGGCATCAACCTTTAACATGTTAATACACAAGGGAATACATCTTCAAACACAGACAATGGAATTCAGTTTTTCACAGATGAGAGTGGGGAGGGAGACAGATGGAACAGGACTCTAAGAGTCTCATGCAAAATGTCCCCATGTTCACTAGGATAGAACTTAGTCCATCTCTAGGAACGGTTGCAGAGATATCCCTGGGAGGAAAAACATGCTAATTTCTCATTTCAATTACCAATCTGCTCTTTAATTCAAGTAAAATGTCACCTGTATGCTGGGTGCTTTATAAGATCCATCACAGAGAGTTGCTCCAGCCCTCAAGGGATTTTCATCAAGGAAAGAAAAGCCGTTCTGGGCCACTGAGGGTCAGAGAAATGAAACAGAGAAGGAGAAGGGCACTTGAACTCCCCCTCCCCATGTCAGAGATGAAAGAGACTGAACCCTGATCGACCTTTCTTCTCCTTTATAGCGTCTCCTTCCAGGGGTAGAGAGAGAGGATGGAGCAGGAGCGATGCTTCCTTTCTCGTAGTGTGCACATGCTCACCTCAAAATCAGACCTTCAACTGTCAGCACTTACAAGGTGGGTAAAACCCACTCAGGCTCTTCCAGACTCTCTTATAGCCAATTTCCTCTGCTGCCCAGTTATCTCAGGAATTTGCAAGGGAAATCAGCTCTTTTTGAGTGATTGTCCCAGCCCATTCTTTGATGAAGAGGGAGATGGCCATGTGTGGGAAGTCTCGATGGCACTGATTTGATCTGAGTCTGCTAGAATAAGCTGTTTTGCTGCCATGCTTTTCTATGCTATTGGTGGTGGCTTCATCTCTCACCTGAGTACCAGTTTATTTGAATATGTAGTTATGCCAGGTATATGTGTCTGTTAAGAGTACTTCACTGCAAGGAATAGAGGACCCTTGTTAAAGAATATATCTTCTTTATTTATTTATTTATTTCATCTCAAGTGTACATGAGTTCCCAATCTTGAATATATCTTCTTTAAAAAGGTAAAATTATGATCATACAAGTATAGAATGAACACATGCCAATGATTTTATTTAACTCATTAATTAAAGAGGGCACAAGTAAGATATTACAGCCAATTCAATGAGTAATTCAGAGAACAGAAACAGGTAGAAGCAATCAGGAATACTAAAATGAATTTGCTTAGTAGAGCAAAAATGTGGGAGATCGGTTGTACCTCTGCCAGACAAAATTAATTTGCATATTTATGGACAAGAATCATGTGTCTTGATGACAGTTCCATCGAGTTTACAGAGTTGTAAAATAGTTCAACCACACTGAAAAATGCAGAGACCCCACAGAGTCAGACGACCTGGAGAGTATATTGTTGTTGTTCAGTTGGTCGGTTGTGTCTGATTGAGACGCCATGGACTACAGCACGCCAGGCTTCCCTGTCCTTCACCACTTCCTTGAGTGTGCTCAAACTCATGTCCACAGAATCAGTGATGCCATCCAACCATCTCATCCTCTGTCATCCCCTTATCCTCCTGTCTTCAATCTTTCCCAGCAGCAGGGTCTTTTCAGATGAATCAGTTCTTTGCATCAGGTGGCCGAAGTATTGGAGCTTCAGCTTCAGCATCCAATGAATATTCAGGGATGATTTCCTTTAGGGTGGACTGGTTGGATTTCCTGGCAGTCCAAGGGACTCTCAAAAGTCTTCTCCAACACCACAGTTCAAAGGCATCAGTTCTTCAGTGCTCAGCTTTCTTTATGATCCAACTCTCACATCCATACATGACTACTAGGAAAACTATAGCTTTGACTATACAGATCTTTGTAGGCAAAGTAATATCTCTACTTTTAAATAAGTTTTTCATAGCTTTTCTTCCAAGGAGCAAGGGTCTTTTAATTTCATGGCTGCAGTCACCATCCGCAGTGATTTTGGAGCCCAAGAAAATAAAGTCCGTCACTGTTTCTATTGTTTCCACATCTATTTGCCATGAAGTGATGGGACCAGATGCCATGATCGCTGTTTTGTGAATGTTGAGTTTTAAGATACCTTTTTCACACTCCTGTTTCACCTTCATCGANTGGCTGCAGTCACCATCCGCAGTGATTTTGGAGCCCAAGAAAATAAAGTCCGTCACTGTTTCTATTGTTTCCACATCTATTTGCCATGAAGTGATGGGACCAGATGCCATGATCGCTGTTTTGTGAATGTTGAGTTTTAAGATACCTTTTTCACACTCCTGTTTCACCTTCATCGAGAGGCTCTTTAGTTCCTCTTCACTTTCTGCCATAAGGGTGGTATCATATGCATATCTGAGGTTATTGATATTTCTCCTGGCAATCTTGAGTCCAGCTTGTGCTTCATATAGCCAGGCATTTTACATGATATACTCTGCATATAAGTTAAGTAAGCAGGGTAATAATATACAGCCTTGATGTACTCCTTTCCTATTTGGAGCCGGTCTACTCTTCCAGGTCCAATTCTAACTGTTGCTTCTTGACCTGCATACAGATTTTTCAGGAGGCAGGTCAGGTTGTCTGGTATTCATATCTCTTGAAGAATTTTCCACAGTTTGTTGTGATCCATACAGTCAAGGGCTTTATCATAGTCAATGAAGCAGAAATAGATATTTTTCTGGAATTCTCTTGCTTTTTCTATGATCCAAGGGATGTTGGCAGTTTGATCTCTGGTTTGTTTGACTTTCCTAATCCAGATTGAACATCTGGAAGTTCTTGGTTCACATACTGTTGAAGCCTAGTTTGGAGAATTTTGAGCATTACTTTGCTAGCATGTGAGATGAGTACAATTGTGTGGTAATTTGAACATTCTTTGGCACTGTCTTTCTTTGGGACTGGAATGAAAACTGATCATTTCCAGTCCGGTGGCCACTGCTGAGTTTTCCAAATTTGCTGGCATATTGAGTGCAGCACTACAACAGCATCATCTTTTAGAATTTGAAATAGCTCAGCTGAAATTGCATCAGCTCCACTAGCTTTATATGTAGTGATGCTTCCTAAGGCCCACTTAACTTCACACTCCAAGATGTCTGGCTCTACATGAGTGATCACACCATTGTGGTTATCTGTGTCATTAAGATCTTTTTTGTATAGTTCTTCTGTGTATTCTTGCCACCTCTTCTTAATAAATTCATTAGACAATGCCTAACTTTGCTTTGAAGACCAGTGGTCCATTTTAAAGTGTTTCAGATTTTTGCCTTTATCTGACTTTGCTTTAATCAGTGAGGCATTTATACATCTCACGTGTGAAGAATCCTGGAGATAAGCAGTCCTGGGTTAGTATAGTGGTTTTTAAGGGCATTAAGAACCAGTTTCCTCCTATCTCTTGCTTTTGATTCTTAGTTTTACCCCTGTGGTTTCAAGATGGCAGATATTCCTCCAGGCAGCACTTTCTGAAGTCAGGCAGAAAGAAGACTTCTAATTTTTTTCCTTGTGAGACTTTCTCTGAATATTTGGAAAGGGGAGACCTCCTCAGGGATCATATGACTACTCCTACCTGTAAGGGAGATTGCGGAGGTAAGTGTTCTGACTTTTGCAGCCTATAGCTTGAGAAAACAAGGGGAAAGGGGTCCTCGGTGGGTTTGGCGGCAGCCAGCCTCTATCTGCTGTTTTGTACCAAATCCCTCATTCACAGTTTAAAATGGGGATCCTAAAAAGGGTTTCTTTACTTATTACTATACATAAACTTTTACTTACAACTTTAAAGACATTTCCTTAGTTACATGCAACTAATTACAAAACAATGGTAAGACTACAAAACACTGAGCTGAAATGTAAAAACTCAACCTGCTACTGGGAGGCTTATGAACCAGAGCTCCAAGTTCAAAACATTCCTCAGGCAGGCAGCGATGTTCGGAAAGAAAGGCCCAAGAAATTGAGCCTGATTTTTTCCCTTCATTCTTATTTTTGTTAGGAGTGAAAATTGAATCTGAAAATCTGACAGCTAGCGGCTTTTGTGATGTAGGTGGCATTTGTAGCCATGGAATATTTGAAGTGTTGTATTTGATCCAAGAAGGTTATTCTTTTGGGCTTTATCTCTTAGATTTTCTATTCTTTTTGCGAGACTTGGATGTGTGAGGCGCATAGGTAGTGCTCTGGACATCCTGACCTATCACTGGGGCACTTGGTCCTCCACTTTGGGGATGTAAGAACTCAGTCCCATTGACTTGTACCACACCACTGTCTACATCCACATTTCAGTTCTGTAACCCTGCCTCTGCCTGCTGTGAGTGGATCAGGGGTACAGATAGATCCTCTTTGGGAACTGGTTTTGGTTGCATTCCACAATGTCCCCCAAATGTCTCAGATGACATTTGACATTTGGATGGGATTTTAACTAGAATTTGTGGCTTCCCTGGTGGCACCGTGGTAAAGAACCACCTGCCAGTGTAAAAGTCACAGGAGTTGTGCGTTCGATCTTTGGGTCTGGAAGATCCCCAGGAGGAGGAAATGGCAGCCCACTCCAGTATTCTTGCTGGGACAATCCCATGGACAGAGGAGCTCAGCAGGCTACAGTCCATGGGGTCTCAAAGAGTTGGACATGACGGAGTGGCTGAACACACATTAGCTATGATCTACTGAGTGTTATTATTTAGCTATCTGGTTATCTAACCCCATAGCTTACACTGTCCATCCCACTTCACTTGGGAAAGTAGTAAGAACTGTCAAACCATGGATGTCTAGATATGCAATTCCCTTCTATCTTGAAGGCTGGACCATCATCCTTGGCTGGTGTGACCTACAATAATTCTTTTTCTCTTTACCCATCTGTCTCATTTCACTCAGGCTGTTATAATAAAATACCATAGAGTGGGTGGATTATAAATAACAGAAATATATTTCTCATAGTTCTGGAGGCTGGGAAGTCCAAGATTATGACACTAACTGATTCAGGGTCTGGCGATGGTCATCTTTTTGCCCTGTCTTCATTTAGCAGAAGAGGTAGGGGATCTTTCTAGGGTATCTTTATCAGGGCATTAATCCTATTCATGAGGACTCTGTTCTCATGTTCTAATCACCTCCCCATGGCCCCCTCTCCTGATACCATCACACTAGGGGCTAGGTTTCAACATATGCATTTGGTGGGACCACAAATGTTCAGTCTATGTTAGGCTCATTGGCTAAGGCTTTGTAAATTAGGCTGACAAAAGACTGATTAACAAGAGGAAACAAACATTATTTACTAGCATCTGAACTGATTGAATACAAGGGACCACTTAGCAACAGGTAACTCAAAGATATGGTTAGAACATGGGCTTATATAGCATTTAACAAAAGGATAGTAAGTTTTTAACAAAGTGACCAGACAAAGGAAAAGGACTGAGTTTGTAGGATGGCGAATTGTGGGAAGGCATACATGGAGACAGTATTTGCCTTCCACAGTGGAAACAGTGACAGACTTTGTTTTCTTGGGCTTCAAAATCACTGGGTGACTGCAGCTGTGAAATTAAAATATGCTTGTTCCTTGGAAGAAAAGCTACGACAAACCTACAATATATCAAAAAGAAGAGACATAACTTTGCCGACAGAGGTCCGTCTAATCAAAGCTATGATTTTTCTAGTAGTCATCTATGGATATGAGAGTTGGACCATAAAGAAGGCTGAGTGCTGAAGAATTGATGCTTTTGAACTGGGGTATTGGAGAAGACTCTTGAGAGTCCCTTGGACTGCCAGGAGATCCAACCAGTCAATCCTAAAGGAAATTAACCCTGAATATTCATTTGAAGGACTGATGTTGAAATTGAAGTTTCAATACTTTGGTCATCTGATGTGAGGAGCCGACTCATTGGGAAAGACCCTGATGCTGGGAAAGATTGAAGTCAGGAGAAGAAGGGGATGACAGAGGACAAGTTGGTTGGATGGCATCACTGACTCAGTGAACATGAGTTTGAGCAAACTCCAGGAGATGGTAAAGGGCATGGAAGCCTGGCATGCTGCAGTCCATGGGGTCACAAAGAGTCAGACATGACTAAGTGACTGAACAACAGCAACAAAACACATGGAGAAACTAACTGACGATAAGGGCTAACATTAGCATCATTTGTGTGTGGATTCCTTTGATGCCATCTCTGTGTTGATGAGGCTCTAGAGTTGTCCCTGGTAATTAACTTTTGTCCTTCTTTGCTGGGTCAGAGGACACCTTTACAGATTCAGATCCTGCTTTTAGACAGACAGTGGGAGGACCAAGAGCTTTTCTTGTGTCTGCTTCTTTTCCATTGCTTTCACTCAACATGATCCTTATGCTGGAGTGACATATTTATGGGTTGCGTATTCTCTTTGGGGGCTTCCCTGGTAGCTCAGCTGGTAAAGAATCCACCTGCAGTGCAGGAGACCCTGGTTTGAGTTCTGGGTTGGGAAGTTCCCCTAGAGAAGGGATAGAGTTCCTACTCCAGTGTTCATTGGCTTCCCTGGTGGCTCAGATGGTAAAAAATCCACCTGCAATGTGGGAGACTGGGGTTCGATCCCTGGGTTGGAAAGATTCCCTGGAGGAGGGCCAGGGCAACCCACTCTAATATTCTTCCCTGGAGAATCCCCATGGCCAGAGAAGCCTGGCGAGTCACTGTCCATGGGGTTGCAAAGAGTCTGACACAAGTGAGCAACAGAACACAGCATAGCACAGCATTCTACTTCAGACTCACGATATTACGAACGGTCTCTTCTATGGAAAAACCACCACCTCTGTTCTTAATGCTCCTTCTAAGTGAGCCTCACCAGCTCCCAGTTTTACTTTTCAGCCGTCTCATTTCCTCCTGTTTTTATATGGCTGTTTTTCTCCTCTCCTTTCTTCTGTGCCTTTCTTGTCTTAGTATCAGTTTCTCAGTTTTGTTTTGTTTAGTTCCTCTCCCTATTCTGGTCCTTTTTCTTCCTCTCAGTGAGAAAATCTCTTCATTTCCCCACAGACTGCAACTAGGAGGACAGTGTCCTCACAAAACAAACTCCTCATATCTGGAAATTCCAGAAATGGAATTTTCCTTTCACTTGAAAACACGTATGGCCACAGTTGGTGACAGAGGCCTGCGGGGATTGCAGACGTTGCAGTCCAAAGGCTATCTGCTGATTAGCATCCAAAGGAGAGACCAGGGAGAATAAACCACGGGGCTTTTAACCTTTTTTTGTAGGGGTCAAAAATATAAATTTCCATGTCCGTTTTAACAAATAATGTGGAGCTGGAAAACCGTGGCTCTCTGAAAACTGTCAGCACCGGCGTAGCTATGAGAAAAGAGGAGTTGCTGAGTGGAGAAGTCCCTGGGCAGCTATCGTCACCACAGAGCTGGGGCAGATAGTGTTGGCTGAGGGTTGCCTCTGAGGCACTCAGGAGCAAACTGGGAGTAAATGTGTGTTTGGGGATAATAGGAAATTTCCTGATCGTCCTCTCTCTGTGGGTAATATAAAAAGCCCTGAGCCCAAACTAAGGAGATGTGGTTCTAGTCTTGGCTTTGTCTCTGACAAGACATGTGATCTGACTTTCTATGATCTCTCTGGGCCTTACTTTTTAAAAAGTATTCAATCTACAGTCTTCCAGATCATTTCCAGCTCCCAAAACATGATTCTGTAATATCCTAGGGGTTTCTGTTCTCAGTGAATTATAAACAGAACCCCACTGAGGAGCAAGGATATGCTTTTTAAGACTGGTGCTCAAAAGGTATGTTTAACAGAATAGACATTGAACACGTAGTACAAGTGTCACATTCAGGAGTAGCAGTGCTTTGTATCTGGCCTCACAAAAGGTCTTTATTATTAAGCCAGACTAGAATATCCCATAGTGTTTCTCGTGTGCCCTTGGAGAGAGAGAGGCAAAGAGCTAAAGCAACTTCAGAAGGCAAACTTCAAAAGACATAAGACAGTATAAAGGGCTTCATCTCTTACCTTTTATTCCCCACCCCCTCAAATTTAAAAGCAGAGGCTTATCTCTTGGATAGCAGACTCATAGCTGACACACAAATTGTGAACCTTAAAGAGTAGACACTTCCACATTGTTGGCCGGTTTAGGGAAATGTCAGTGGACAAAAAGACAGACACTGACGTTATGATTGTGGATTGTTGAAGCAGAGAATAGATGAAAATATGTCTTTAACCTTCAAGATAAGCACAAAGTTACTCTCCTTGACCCAGATAGTGCTATAGTTCCTGACAACTGTAGCAATAATAATTATAATTACTAGCCACAATTTATTGAGAGCTGGTGGCTAGATAGAACTTTTAAATGCTTTCCACATTTGATGTTCACAAATGCCCTCTCAGGTAGGTAATACTATTATAAACAAAGAAACCAAGGCTCAGAGAAGTTATTTGCTCAGTTGAATAAGTCAAGGTGTCTGGATTTGCATTCAGATCTGTAGGTGGGATTTGTAGCAATGGAATATTGGAAGTGTTGCATCTGATCCAGGAGCAGTTATTCTCCACTGCTCTCACCTGCCTTGCTTAGGTGTCTCTAATTCTTATCAGATGCTTTGGCCTCACTCAGCACAACTGCTGCCATTGCTATTTTAACTGTGGGTGCAGCATTTCACAAACATTTCTTCTAGAACCCTGGAGTTCCATGAAAATACACTGGGGTTCGAGAGGGGCACTTTGCCAGCTGAAGTAACTTCCAGGTGCCTCTGTGAAGTCACTGGCTTCTCCCAATTCCCACTTTCAGTTTGTGAATAGTTCATTTTTTCCCCTTTGAATTCAAATCTTTTTTTTTTCTTTCCCTCTCCAAATTACATTCTCATCTTTCTTTCTAATGCAATTAGTGTCTGTTCCAGAAAGCTAAATCTGCAAGTGTTTCTGACTAAAGCAGAAAGTTCATTATATTTGTTTAATTGTAACCCAGATAGGAGACAACATGAGGATGAGATTTTTATTACAATTCCCATCCACCCTACACCTCTAATCCCATTGTCCTAGTTTTCTGCTTAACACTATGTGGTTGTGCAGAGCTCTCTCGGGAGGGGCAGGGCAGGACGAAGGGTTTAGGATGATTGTCTGGGCAGGATGTGGGTATTCCTGGGTTGTTGGTTATGGCGCCATCAAAATATTCTCCCCAGTTCCTAGAAATTGAGAGTTTCAACAGACTTGTCTCTGTGGTTTTCTCCATTTTTGAATAGAAATTATTTTAGCCAGCAAGTGAAGAAGAGATGTGCTCCTGCCACATGTATTCAGTGAGTTATGTTTTGGATTTGAGTGTGCAAGTAGACGTGATGTGTACCAGCCAGACTCTCAAGGGCAAATGGTTCAAACTCAAGTGTTCATTAGAAACAATTAGGTGACAGCCAATCAGAAGTGCCCTGAGTCAGGGAAACTTCGGAGATGGATGAAGACCATGGAGGCATACAGCCAGCCCTTCTTGGGGGCAGTCCCTGCTCAGCACAGGTGATAACTGTCTCTTGAATTTACAGGGTCAACATAACCAGATCTTTCAGTTTTTAGAGAGGAATCAGAAATACAAAAATTTACATGAAACTTCTCAGTGTTTTATGTTGGCAATTAATTTTACAATTGAAAGCTACTCATCTCACACGCTAGTAAAGTAATGCTCAAAATTCTCCAAGCCAGGCTTCAGCAATACGTGAACCGTGAACTTCCAGATGTTCAAGTTGGTTTTAGAAAAGGCAGAGGAACCAGAGATCAAATTGCCAACATCCGCTGGATCATGGAAAAAGCAAGAGAGTTCCNATTGGGAACTCATGTACACCTGAGATGAAAAAATAAAAATTAAAATTAAAAATAAATAAATAAATAAAAGTCTGTACACACACACACACACACACAAAGAAATAATAAATGTAAAATATTGGCATATTAATTGGATTGTGTTGCCAGATAAAACACTTGATACCGATTAAATTAGAATTTAAAATTCTAAAAAAAAAAAAAATTAATGCTGAACATTAGAAAGCTAGTGGATTGATTAAATAGCAGATTTGATATAGTTGAGGAGAGATTTAGCAAGTTGGAGGATAGATTTAAGTAATTTTCCTAGATTGTCTTGTAAGGAGACATGAAGATGGTAATAGAAAGAGAAGCTCCAGTATATGTTTAATCAGAGTCCCAGGAGAGTGATAGAAGTTTAGTTTTGATACCCCTCTGTAGATAGATATAAAAGAATGATAGGAGGAGGGACAATGTTAGGAAGTATATTAATACACTAAACTTTCATAAATTGAACTCGATTTCAAAGACAATGCTTGTTGCACTGAAATTAAAAAAAAACAACCCACCCAGTGATGATTTACATGAAACATACCTAAAACATAAGAACATAGAATGGTTGATAGTAAAGGCATGGGGAAAAAAAATAGGCAGACAGATAATCATCAAAAGAAAATTGACCTAGCTATGCATATTATTGTCAGATAAAATAAGCTCTAAGGCAAAGGACTTTCTGATGAAGAAGGGTCTAAGTATTAAAGTTTAAGAGGAAGATACAACAATTTTAATCTGAAATACACCAAGTTACATAGTTTTTAACTGACAAAACACTAGGGAGAAACAGATAAACTTTAATCAAAGTGGGATATTTTAATATATTTCTCAGTATTTGATAGATCAAGCAGATTAAAAAAAGAAATCAACATAAACATAGAGGATCTGAACCACACAAACAATAAACCTGTTCACCTGTGGCGGATTCATGTCAATGTATGGCAAAACCCAATACAGTATTGTAAAGTAAAAACAAACAAACAAAAAAACACAACTATAGAAAAAAAAAAGAAAAGTGACCTAGCTATACATATTATTGTCAGATAAGATAAGCTCTAAGGCAAAGGACTTTTTGATGAAGAAGGGTCTAAGTATTAGTTAAAGTTTAAGAGGAAGATACAACAATTTTAGTCTGAAATGCACCAAATCACATAGTTTTTAACTGACAAAACACCAAGGAGAAACAGATAAAACTTTAATCAAAGTGGGACATTTTAATATATCTCTCAGTATTTGATAGATCAAGCAGATTAAAAAAAGAAATCAACGTAAACATAGAGGATTTGAACCACATAAACAATAAACCTGTTCCAGTGAGCATATAGAGCACTTCACCAAATAGACAGAAAATATATATTGTATTAAACTCTCATGGAACATTTATAAAAATTGATTCTGAATAATTAAGCAAGTCTTTATAAATGTTAACAGTTGAGTATTATTCAGATCATGTTTAATGACTACAATACTAACAAGTTAGAAATGAAACACCAACAAAGGTAACTTAAGAAAAGTCATTTGTATACTGTAACATTTATTTCTAAATAATCCAAATGTCAGAAATAATAGGTATTGCAAAATGTGTGCTAAAGCCAAAAGCAGTAACTGCACTGCGTATGTGCTAAGTTGCTTCAATCGTGTTTGACTCTGTACAACCCTGTGGACTGTAGCCTGCCAGACTCCTCTGTCCATGGGATTCTCCAGGCAAGAATACTGAAGTGGGTTGCCATGCCCTCCTCCAGGGGATCTTCTTGACCTGGGGATCGAACCCGAGTCTCACATCACCTGCATTGGCAGGCAAGTTCTTTATTACTAGTGCCACCAATAGAGCAGTAGCCAAATTGTTATTAAAGATTTGTGTACATGAACATATGTATAGATGTTATATCTGAGATCTAGTCAGGAAAATGACTTCCCAAGGATACATGAGAAAGAATTTTTATTCAGGATGAGAGAAAATAATTAAATTGTTTACCAAATTAGTGGACTGGCAACTTCACAGGAAATGTATGTTGTGTGGCCTTAGCCTATTTGGCCAGGTTTTGTATTCAAATCTTAAAGACAGAGTTTATGCTCAGAATAATACTTATTTAAAATAGTGCTATTTAGTACTTCAGGGCTTCTTATTGGGGAATTATTGGAATATGTAGATCAGGTATAGACTGTGACAGATTGTGGTTGTTGTAAACTGCTAGCAATATACAGATTATAGGATTGCTTGCAGGGTTGTTTTGCATTTAGAACTGAACAACAAAGAAATACTGCATATTAAAAGATGTGGCAGTTAGTAGTACTCAGAGGGAAATTTATAGTCTAGAATGTATGTGGTACTTAAAGGGAAATTTATAGCTTGTTATCTCATATGAGAAAAGGACATTGACGATAACTAAGCTTAGTATCCAAATTATGAGGTTAAAAAGAGTGGAATAAACTTCCAAAAACATAGAAGAAAGAAAATGATGAACAAGAGACAAAAATTAATGACCTAGGGGGGAAAAGTTATAGTAAAGGTATTAACAAAACGGAAAGGTTTTTTTTTTTTTAAGCATTAAGAAACTGACAAATCTCTGGCAGAATTATTTAAGGGGGAAAAAGGCAGAAACCATGAAGAAATAATATCAAGAATGGAAGAGCAGACAAAACTACTGATGCAGGCATGTTTAAGAATATTACGAAATATTAGTCACTCAGTCATGTCCAACTCTTTGTGACCCCATAGACTGTAGCCGGCCAGACTCCTCGATCCATGAGATTTTCCAGGAAAGAGTACTGGAGTGGGTTGCCATTTCCTTTTCTAACTGATGCAGACACATTTAAGAATATTACAAAGGAACATTGCTGCTGCTGCTGCTATGTCGTGTCAGTTGTGTCCGACTCTGTGCGACCCCATAGATGGAAGCCCACCAGGCTCCCCCATCCCTGGGATTCTCCAGGCAAGAACACTGGAGTGGGTTGCCATTTCCTTCTCCAGTGCATGAAAGTGGAAAGTGAAAGTGAAGTCGTGTCTGACCCTCAGCGACCCCATGGACTGCAGCCTACCAGGCTCCTCCATCCATGGGATTTTTCAGGCAAGAGTACTTGGAGTTGGGTGCCATTGCCTTCTCCACAAAAGAACATTACAAATAGTTTAATGGCAATGAATCCATAAGTATGAGAAAGGTTCAAATTTGTAGAAAATATAAAATATTTTAAAGTATAAAATAGACATAAAACAGACAAAATTCTACCACCCTTTCTTGCATGTCTTAATCATTGTTCCATTCTCATCATTTGATAGAGTTTGTTTAAATGAATAATTAAATTCACACACAGTAATTATTAACCTTTTGAGGTATTTATTTACATACATATTTAAAAAACATAATTCATTTGTATATCGATTTTAAACATCAGTTACATGGATACTTTCATACATGCTAGATGAAAAATGATAAAAGAAAAAATATAATGATAGACAGAACCTGGCTTATTATTCCTTCCCAGTTAAAAATGCTGTAAGAGTTTTAAGGCAGCTAATCTTATTTGAATTTCCTTGGCAATGAAATGAACAATAAGTTCTTCCTACAGTTATGCTTTTGTGGAGAAAAGAAAAAAGAGATTTTTCTAGCAATTCTCCTGGGACAGCATCCTACCCACATGGAGTTTGATCATTATTAGCACAGACTGAAACAGCATTATTATTATTTTATGATGTTATTAGACAAAATTAGCAGTCACTGGGGAATGAGGAATATGGCTCAAGACCTAGTTTCTGGCACTAGAAGGTATGGAAACAAAAAGGGAAAAATAAAGAGAAACATTGTAAAGAAAGCTTTCCTCTGATCACAGATCTCATCTGAAAACATACTGTAGAACTCTTTGGAGTCTAAACTGTGTGACAATGACCAATGAGTCCTTTGTTATCACACTTTCTATCTTCCCTTGGATGAAATAATTTTTCAAAGGTATTTTTTTCCCAAGAATACATGGGTGGTAAATTGTTCTTAGTGCTTGCATATCTGGAAATGTCTTTTTATTGTCTCCCCAAGTAAAAGACACCCTATCCAGGTTGGAAATTCTTGAGGACCTTACCCTCATTCCCTATAAATTGTTATTATTTTTCTGGGTACATGTATAAATGTAAAAGTACTGAGAAACTTCCGAAAGAGTATATACCAAGTTTTCTATGGTAGTTATCTCTGTTAAGTAAGGAATAGGTATTCTGAGAATGTGGGCTTTCTCGTGTATGTGTGTGTGTGTGTGGTGTTGTGGGTAGGGAGTGGTCAAAGACCTTGTTAATGTTGTGTATGTGTGTGTGTGTGTGTGTGGTGTTGTGGGTAGGTAGTGGTCAAAGACCTTGTTAATGGCAATTTGTAGAATTTTAATTTTTCTAAGCATGGTAGGGATGAAACATTCCAAGTAAAATTAAAACTTAAAGCAATTTCTTGGATCATATTTTTTCCTTCAAGATTCTGAAGACATTGATTTTTTTTTGCCTCTAGCATGTAATTCCTAGGTGGTGCAGTGGTAAAGAATATGGCTGTAGAGACGAGGGTTCCATCCCTGGGTTGGGAAGATCCCCCAGAGGAGGAAATGGCAACTTGCTTCAGTATTCTTGCCTGGAAAATTCCATGGACAGAGGGGCCTGACAGGCTACAGTCTACAGGTCACAAAGAATTGGATGCTACTTAACACACATACACACACAGCATTCAATTCAATACATTTCTTCAATAATTTTTGAATGCCAACTGTGCATCAAAAGGGACTTCATGGAGCTTACAGCAGACCGAAAGAGAGAAACACTAATCAAGTAATCATATAAACGAACAAAAACTACTAACACGGACTGTGTTTTAGTCCTTAGTCCTTTAGTCTTTTCACAAGGACTGTGAAAGGCAGACACATGATCATAGTACGAGCATGTGATGGGGGAGCTGACCTGGTCAGGATGTCAGAGAGGAGCCCGGAAACTGAAGCAGGGAGAGAGGGGGCTGGGAGTGGCCTGTGAGGAGCAGAGGGCAGTTGAGTTTGGAGAGGAGCAGGTGGAGCTGGAGAGGTAGCTGGGGACAAGTCTATGAAATACCTTGTCAACCCAGCCAAGGATTTGGCTTCTGTCCTGAGAGCAAGTCTATGGAATACCCTATCAACCCAGCCAAGGATTTGGCTTCTGTCCTGAGAGCCATGGGAAGCAACTGAAGGGCATACATATGGGAGTGATATATCAGATCTGAACTTCAAACAGATCACTCTGACTACTGTGTGGAAAATTGAATGCAGAGAAGCAGTGGTGAACGTAGGAAGGCCAAAAAGGAGTCGATGGCAGTCGCCTGGAATGGCAATAACAGTTGCATGGATTACAGTGAGTGTCTGTAGAGATGGAGAGGAAGGTATATTTGAAAGACATTTGGAGGTAACATCTACAAAAGCCCATGATCCATTGGATATAAGCGGTGAGAGAGAGGAATACACAAAAGACACCTTCTAGGTTCTGACTAAAGTGACTGGCACATGCATGGAGATTTCATGGAAAGAGAACCAGGTTTGCAAAGAATATCATAAATTTTGCTTTGGATGAGTTGAATTCAATAATCATGTGAAATGCTTAAGTGGAGATATTGAGTAGACAATGGTTCTGCAGTTTCAGGCCTAAGGAGAGGTCTAAACTGGTGATTTGATCCTGTGAATCAGACTACAGAATCCCGAGTTCAGTGGAAAGTGAGACCCCAGGACTTCCTAGAGCATAAGCTTCTGAACTTAGACTAGACAGAAGACAAGTAGGAACCAGAAATCAGAAAAGCCTCCTGCATGTAGTGTGCTTATCCTGCTATTTCTACCAAAGATGTCCCCTGTCTGCTTTTAACAAATGCTCAGCCAGGAAACCCCTCCTCATGTTCTATTAGAGACGCAACCCAGGCCCATCGAGAGAGAACAAATCCCTTGGGCTAGTAACTTCACTCTGTTCTTTCACCACCGTCTCAACTCATCACATCATTTTGGAGCTGCTTGACTTTCATTCTAGACAGTGCTGACCAAGAGACTAGGGAGGACCACTTGAATTAGTCAGTCTGGGACCCCAGGGAGGTGATCTGAGTGAGGCCTGTGTTAGGGTGGCCGAGTTACAATATCAGGTTGATCAGTCTTACAACTAGATCGCTGCCCCAGAGCCTTCATTTCATATGATGTCTGGTAGCTTTGGAGTCCTCAGGAAGGAAACCATATCTTTGGGATGGGAGTAAACTATGGGTTCATGACTTTTCATCTGGGTTGACGTCTCTCATGAGCAGGAGATGGCCTGTTTCGAGTGTGACATTGGGCAGTCCCCCTCTGTACCCTGTGTGCTTCTCTGAGTGGCTTTGACATTAGTGGTGAAGGGGAAGCTGCAAGGAAATGCCTGTTTCTGCCTCTGTCTCCAGTGCCATCTTGCTGAGCACCAAGCATGCTCTCTTTTAAGGGGGTTTAGAGAATCCATGCTGAACCAACTGTTAGAAACATAAGACGTGGGATCTGGTCATTAATAAATGCTGACATGAATCAACAGTTATATTTCTTATCTCAATTAGATCCTCACTCTTTGGAATCCAGCTGCCCCAGCTGCTGGCAGTGTTGTTGTCATTAGCTGCAGGCTGACAGCCCCCCCTGGAACTGAGTTATTAAGAATAAATGAACCTTGTGTTCAGACCCCTTAGGGGTTTGGCTTTTTGAAGCTAGGCACAGATGAAAACTCAGCTGTCTAGGCTTTGCATTATTACATGTTCTGGCTTATATTGGTCTCTAGGGAATCTGCTTGATGCATTTCTAAGTTGTTTGTTTTGTTTTTAGTGGAGAAGATCAGATTTTAAACAACTTTCCATTATCAGAGATGCCCCCTTTTGAAATAGGAGTTCTGGGAAGCAGGATAACTATTTTAAAATGACCCTTTCTCGATCAAGGCTCCCCATGCCTGGACTTTCCTAACTGTTTATTTAAGTGTGTAGCCATAACTTTTTGCTCCGGTTAGCATTTGTTGGGTCCAACACAGCTATATTCTAGGAAATGGTTTCTAATTTTCCTGCTGCCTCATCAGCAGAATTGACAGCTAAATTCCGGTTGCTGAGGCTTTATTACTTTTGAAGATGTGAGAGGCAGAGAAGAGCACAGCTGGGTCCCACATCCCAGGTGGAAATTTTAGGACTGGCAGATAGAAGCAACTTTTGACTGTTAACTGAGGACAATTTAATCTGGAGGCAATTGCTGGGAGATGAAATTTGAAACCCCCTGATGTTGGTTTCTATGAATAACTGCCCTTTCAGGAGTATACCTCAGGGTTCAGCACTTCCTCAGGTAAGTGTGATGTAGAAGGCCCAAGGAAAAAGAGTTTTAAGATTCTTGGCTGTTGAGGTGAGGCAGATAACTGGGTTGTTGAAGGCAGACAGTTCATCCACCTTTGTGTTTGCATATCTCCACTTTCTTGGAAATGCCACATTCAAGAAGCACTAGAGCTCAGCTGAGAAAAGATTGGCTTGGACATGGTGGAATCCATCATGGGAAGTTTTCACTATGTGTAATGTTGACGGCAGAGGAGGACAGCTAAAAGCTTTCTAGGCTGAGGTCTTTGTTGAGTTCTCAGGTAATTATTTGGTGGCCACATATTCACACATTTCTATTTCCTAAAATAAATGTTTACTTCCAAAAAGATCCCTATTACAGTACAACAGCACTTTCCCAGGAAGCACTTGCCCAACAGTCCTTTCCCTTCCCGTGGAGCTTTGCTCAAGATGGTAATTTACCAAAAGAGTGTAATTATGCGATTGAAAAATCTTTAAATGTGATTGTCAGGGAAATGCTGTGAGTGTCTCAAAATAGGCCAGATGTGAGTGTAAGGTAATGAGACTGATGTTTATATTTCCATAAAGTTATACAAAACACAAGTAATGACTCTGAACTCTGACTTCCCTCTTCCCGTTTGTTGTTGTCATTTAGTCACTAAGCCATGTCTGAATGTTTGCAACCCCATAGCCTAGCCCACCCGGAGAAAGCAATGGCACCCACTCCAGTACTCTTGCCTGGAAAATCCCATGGATGGAGGGGCCTGGTGGGCTGCAGTCCATGGGGTCGCGAAGAGTCGGACAGGACTGAGCGACTTCACTTTCACTTTCCACTTTCATGCATTGGAGAAGGAAATGGCAACCCACTCCAGTGTTCTTGCCTGGAGAATCCCAGGGATGGGGGAGCTACTGTCTATGGGGTCACACAGAGTCGGACACGACCGAAGCGACTTAGCAGCAGCAGCAGCAGCAGACTAGCTAGCTCACCAGGCTTCTCTGTCTATGGGATTCTCCCAGCAAGAATTCTGGAGTGGGCTGCCATTTCCTTCTCCAGAGGATCTTCCTGACCCAGAGGTAATCAAGGCAGAATCCGTACACCTTTTGCTAGAGCACTGTTCTTTCTGTTTGTGTTGCAAACTCTCGTCGTTTCCCTATTGCTTCCTGTTTATTTGTTTATCATCTGAGGAGGAAAAAACTCTCCTGAGCTGGGGCTTGTTGATGGAGAGTGCAGTTTTATTCTTGAATCTTCTCTCTGCATGTGTGACTGCTTTTAGAATACACTTAATTCCTCAACTAGAGGGTTTGTTGGGGTTCACAGTTTCCTAGCATTTTGCAGTTTTGGTTCTCATATTTTCCTATCTCCTAAGAAAAGCGTAGATAAAGTTACCAACTTTCTGCTATGTTATCCAGAAATCTATCCCCCTTGCTTCTAGTAGCAATTCTTTCTCCCATCTTGTTACTGTTTTGAAAAGGGAGCTAGTATGGGTCTAAAAATCATCCAAGTTTCTTACTAGAATCTTAAGGCATTAGAAATTGACATGGGCAAATTGATATGTGGTTTATACAAACTAGAACGTACACATCTCAGATGACTGTTATTTATTTCTCTTCAAATCGGTTACCTTAGGACTCCATGAACTTATTCCAACAGTGATGTCATTGCTCAAAATGCCCACACATCCCCTTTTCTGGAATCTTCCCCGAACTAACTGGCAAATCATATAATAGTATTCACCTTTAAAAAAAAACAAACAGTACCGCATAGCTGGGTCACCTTCACTCACCTTTATCTACCAAATTGGATTCCAAACAACTTCTGTTTCTCAAAATCAAATCCACAAAGGGAATGAATATTTATCAGCCATTATTAATGGAATTCTAAAGAAAATGCCATAGGCTATGAAAGCAATTCCTGAAATGAAGCTCTGTAAATTTTTAAAATGGCAATAGTGTCTGACTAGTATAGAAACTCCAAGGAGACTTCTTTGGAAGAAATAATTCTTGTTTAGATGTGCAAGTTCTGATAAGTTGGTTAAAAAGAGAGTCTCATTTGGTCTGGGAAGCGTGATAAGTTGGTTTAAAAAGATTGTCTCATTTGATTTGGGATATGAGATAAATGGGCCCCAGCTTTGCCAGTAAACATGGACAGTGTGCTTAGCATCTCTAGATTTCCAATTCTTCACATTTAAAATGAAGGATTTAGATTATAAAATCTCCAAGGACTCTTTTAGCTTCAATATAGTACAACTCATCCTTCAGACATTTATTGGGCAACTATTGAGAGTGTTAGATACTGTTCTAGAAAAAGTGATACAAATCCTTGTCCTAAATGATGTCAAAATCTAGCTAGGAATATAGATGATATACAGTTTTTATGTCATCAATATCATATATGATATATTATTTTATGTATTATATTATGCAACATAATTACAATATTTGTTACTGTGTAAACTGGCTACTTATTCACCAGATATTTTTATTTTCTTCTTGGCAGCTCTTTTCTCACAGTTTCTTTAATTAGATGTAGCCAAGTGATTGGAGTTTGGCTAGTCAAATGTGGGCAGAAGTGACTTATGCTAATTCTAGGTCCGGTCAATGAAACCACCCCCTCCACGTGTGAGACTCTCTCTTTATCCGGTTATTATCTGAATAGAGAGAATGCCATATAGCCAGAGGAGCATGGAGCCTCAAGATGGAAAGGGCCTGGGTCCCTGAATGGTTGTATGAAACACAGGACTCCCTCATACTTCCTACCAACCTGCATTGGACTGAGACAGAAGGGAGAAATAGCATTTACTGTGTTAATCCACTCTGACTTGGGGATGCATGATTATAAGGGTTAGGTTTCCAAGTCCAATATACGTTTTACCTTACAAAGGAAGAGGCCTCAAGTTCTTAGATGATCACATATCGGGGAGTCCTATGTTTCATACAACCATTCAGGGACCCAGGCCCTTTCCATCTTGAGGCTCCATGCTCCTCTGGCCCTGTGGCATTCTCTCTATTCAGATAATAACCGGATAAAGAGAGAAGTCTCACACACACACACACACACACACACACACACATATATATATACACACACATATATATATACACACATATATATATATATACATATATAAGGCTTCCCTGGTAGCTCAGTGGTTAAAGCATCTGCCTGCAAGACCGGAGACCCGGGTTCGATCCCTGGGTTGGGAAGATCCCCTGGAGAATGAAATGGCAACCCATTCCAGTATTCTTGCCTGGAGGATCCCATGGCTGAGGAGCCTGGTGGGCTAGAGTCCACGGGGTTGCAAAGAGTTGGACACGAGTGGGCAACTTCACTTCACACATATATAATACCTATACCTTAGGGTTATTTATCTTTCAGTTCAGTTCAGTAGCTCAGTCATGTCTGACTCTGCGACCCCATGAATTGCAGCATGCCGGGCCTCCCTGTCCATCACCACCTCCCGAAGTTTACCCAAACCCATGTCCACTGCATTGGTGATGCCATCCAGCCATCTCATCCTCCGCCATCCCCTTCTCTTCCTGCCCCCAATCCTTCCCAGCATCAGAGTCTTTTCCAATGAGTCAACTCTTCGCATGAGGTGGCCAAAGTACTGGAGTTTCAGCTTTAGCATCAGTCCTTCCATTGAGCACCCAGGACTGATCTTCATTTATCTTTAGGCTTTTACAAATAATAACTTATTTAGTTCTCTTGTGATAACTTGAAGGTGTAGGTACTATTATCTCCCTTGTACAGGTGAGAAAACTTAAATGATTTACTTAAAATTTTTTGCCTAGGAGGCAGCAGAGTAGATTTTGAGGTCAGATCTGGCTACTTGAAANTCATTTATCTTTAGGCTTTTACAAATAATAACTTATTTAGTTCTCTTGTGATAACTTGAAGGTGTAGGTACTATTATCTCCCTTGTACAGGTGAGAAAACTTAAATGATTTACTTAAAATTTTTTGCCTAGGAGGCAGCAGAGTAGATTTTGAGGTCAGATCTGGCTACTTGAAAGTGAATGCTGTTATCCACTAGTAAATGGGGAGTTCATTGACTTGAAACAAAGCTTTAGAACTCTGGTTTTTGTAACTTATTCTCCCTTTCAGTTCACTTCAATTTCGTCACCTTGCATAAACATTTTATCCAAATTGCCTTCTTGTTTCTATATGCTTAAGTGAATCATGTAAATTAATTTTAAAAATTTGGATGATAATGTTCAGCTTCCAGTAATGGCAAACTAACTTGTGGCAGAGAAATCATGGATTACAAGTGAAACAAAACTTGGTGTTTGAAGCATTGGAGAGCGACAAAGCAGCTAGAAAGAGAGAGCTGCAATCCTGGAAAGAAGGGAAACTCTTTGAGGTAAGCCTGACGATCTGTATTGTTTTCCAAATTAGACATTTACCAATTTATAGACACTTGTCAATTTATAAGTGGCCTAAGAAGAGAGATTGAAAGAGAAAAGACCTCTGCTGAGAAGCAGAGAAGCTGAGCAGGGTTTTCAGCAGTGTTATGGTGCTTGTGAAATGATGATTAGTGTCCAAGACTACCATGTAAGATGCTTACCATGTAAGCATTTTGAAGATTCTGCTGCCAAAGGAAGTGCAGAACAATGAGCCTAATAGTCTGAGTTGTTTCTCTTTGATGCATTTGCAAAGTAATAGGTGGCAGTGGCGCAGAAAGAAACAAATCAGGAAAGCAGCAGCCCAGGGTAAGACTGAATAGGCTGCAACTGGACCTCACCATCCCAAAGATATACTACAGTCTTCTAAAAGGGGCAAGTATGAAGCAGAGATTAAACCTGCAAAAAGGGACCAATGAGGGGGAGAGTCCCATTTTTATGACTTAGTCTGAGGGTAGACCAACATTTGATACTATCAGTTCAGTTCAGTCAGTCATGTCCCACTCTTGGACCCAGTCCAAGGGTCTCTCAAGAGTCTTCTCCAACACCACAGTTCAAAAGCATCAATTTTTCGGCACTCAGCNTTTTAAGCCAACTTTTTCACTCTCCTCTTTCACTTTCATCAAGATGCTCATTAGATCCTCTTCACTTTCTGCCATAAGGGCAGATGTGTATAAGAGACAGCTTCCAATGAGTCAAAGCTTCACATGAGGTGGCCAAAGTACTGGAGTTTCAGCTTCAGCATCATTCCTTCCAAAGAACACCCAGGGCTGATCTCCTTCAGAATGGACTGGTTGGATCTCCTTGCAGTCCAAGGGACTCTCAAGAGTCTTCTCCAACACCACAGTTCAAAAGCATCAATTCTTCGGCACTCAGCCTTCTTCACAGTCCAACTCTCACATCCATACATGACCACTGGAAAAACCATAGCCTTGACTAGATGGACCTTAGTCGGCAAAGTAATGTCTCTGCTTTTGAATATGCTATCTAGGTTGTCATAAGTTTTCTTCCAAGTACTAAGCATCTTTTAATTTCATGGCTACAATCACCATCTGCAGTGATTTTGGAGCCCAGGAGTCCTTAATTTATTCTGGATTCTTTTGTTTCACATTTGGTCTAATTCCACATAGAAGAATGAAAAAAATGAAATATAAAATGAAGAAGTAGAAGAGAATGTATATGTCTAGAATGCATATATCTCATCTATGTCTGCCAATTTCCTGGGTAGACTTAATTTGTTATTTAATTTTGTACTATAGCAGACCTTGTAAATCAGGTGTCATCAGTCTCACTGAATAAATGGGGAAATTGGATCTCAGAGCAGTTGAGAGACTGGGCCAAGATTACCCAACTAGAATGTCACAGAATCCAGGCTGCTAGAATCCATATATCGACCCCCTGGGTGTTAAAAGGCTACGTCTCCAGATGAACCTCAGCTCTCTCAAGATCCTGAGGTCAGTGGGGTTAACAGAACCTCTGTGGGCCCCTCTGTAAAGAAGGCTATTGATTCCCAAGTCTCAGCTTTACCAGGAGGATATTAATCTGGTAATGGCCCTTTCAAGTGAGGCCCAGGCCCAGCATCTTTCACCGAGGGACCACGTCTCCGTCTGTACTGGCTTTCAAAGAGCAGCAGGTCAATGCCTGTTACTCCATCTGTGAATTCTCTGCCCTGAGGAAGTGGCCTCTAGTAGACCAGAGCTTCTCACCTCGCCATCAGCAGTAATAGGTGTCTGCAATCACATCCACGGAGGGAATCAGCCAGTCTTGTCCAACACATGAGCCTCCTGCGTGCTGTGTGGGAGCTGGAAGGGAAAGGCTCCAGTCAGATGCAACAGATGAAGAACTGATGATAAAGTTCTTTTCTTAAAACACAAATATAACCACATTCATCCTCATGTTTAATGGCTGCTCATCAGCTACAGGGGCTTCCCTGGTAGCTCAGCAGTAAAGAATCCACCTGCCAATACAGGAGATGCAGGTTCGATCCTTGGATCAGGAAGATCCCCTGGAGAAGGAAATGGAAACCCACTCCAGTATTCTTGCTTTGAAGTCTTTTTCATCTATTTTGAGAAATCTGTCCATTTCCATTGCCATCATTTGCAATGCTTGGTGTTTGACAGGCAACCCTTCTGCATATATTGTGGTAAAAAAAAAAAATGTAACACAGCATCATCTCTTGTAGATGTCTTTCTTTTTAGAGATTCTCTTTTTGGTCCTAGCTTTGCCAGTAAATATAGAATTGCTGTTATCCCACCAATGAATATTTGCTTCACTAATTTAAGACCTACTTCCTACTGCTCTGTTATCATGCCATTCTGTAGAGATAACAACTTTTCAACCCAATACCAAATTTTAGGGTATTCTTTTGTGCTTGTGAGTGCTCGGTTGTGTTCAGAAACCAACACAATATTGTAAAGCAATTATTCTCCAATTAAAAATAAATAATTTGCTTTTAAAAATGCACTGGTTCAGGGTCCTGGCTGACAACACTTCTGACTGGATGGACCTTGGCACTGGTGATTTGGGACCTCCTGGCTGCCACTCATCAAATGGTGTTGAAGCACCATGGCCTGTCCATCTCTCCTAGCTAACACTCCACACCCGCATCACAAAGCCCTGCACACAGGGGGCTCCACAAGTGATGATGGACATGAATTCAGGACTTCCCTAGTCCAGTGATTAAGATGCTGTGCCTTCACTGCAGGGAGTCTGGGTTTGAACTCTGACTGGGGAACTAAGATCCTGCATGCCACACATTATGGGAGGGGGGGGAGTGAACTTAGTTGAAATTTGCCCATGGTCCACAGCAAAAAAGCACAGGATGGAGTTGTTCATCATCCAGACCTTGGGTGCTCAGGAGGTAATCTTTGGAGGATCTATTCCATGCCCATTAGAAGGGTCCACATGACTACTGGTGAGGAGGCAGGAAGAGCAGTCTCCAGCGGGTTCCCTGATGTCAGCCACAAAGGGGAACCTGGGAGAAGCAACAGGCTTCCACCACCCATCCAATGAGAGCCTGAGCTGAGAGTGTCATTTACAGAGTTGACCGACGTTCGAAGGGAGGAAACCATGGCCCAGAGGACATAGTTCTCAGCCTAAGGCCTCTCAGGAAGTTGAGGCAGAGCTGGGACCACTAGATCCCATCACTTGTATCATCCACTGCACCCCACAGACCCAGGGGCCTGGTTGCTGAGCCTTTTCAGCTGCAAAGACAAGAAACACAGCCGGTGGGTTCCTAAAAGTAGACTAGGAATTATAAAAAGACCACTTGCCTCAAAGAAGACGCTTCCTTTGGCTGGGAGCTTTCTTGCTACTTTTAGGAACAAGACAAATGAATCAGACATGTTAAAAATGACTTTCAGATATGCATAAGGAAGGTTCTGATGGAGTCTCCCAGGACAAGCTTACCAGCTAATAACCGTAAAAATTCTGGCAGAATTCAATCATCCCTGTCATGAAAGACAGGTGATAAATCTGTGCTCAAGAAAGTACGGCACTGGAACTGGAGGCAGCGCCAAGACTCATTTAAAGAAAAAATGGCAGGGAGCAGGAGCTCACCTCAAGATATCTAGATTTGTAATCAATTAAAGAAAAAAAAGGACAAAGCCTGGAACTAAAAGAAAACAATCAAGAAATCTCTAAAGGCAGGAGGGAGTAGCAGAGACTGTGAAAACAAAATACTAACATTACTGCATCCCTACTTTGTGTTGAAAACTTTATATGCATTACTTATTTATCTTTGTGGGGTTCTATGAGTCATTATGCCCATTTCACAGATGAGGAAATTAAGGTTCAAAGAGTAAAATGTCTTGCTTTTGGTCTCAAAGCACGTCAGTGGTGATATCAGTTAGAGGTTGGTCAGGCAAAGTGAAAACAGTCTAGGTGTTTTAAGCTGAAACAGATTGGCTGTGTTAACCCTAAGTAGACATCAGAAGCTTACAAAACTGTTGGTGGACCCCACAAAGTTAAAGTCAGGGCAGTGTAGGATGGATCTGCCCATCATTAGCTTTCAGGCTTGCCATTGCAGCTGGGTATATCCACCCAAAAATGAGGATAACTCAGAAAGGCACTGTCAAGGTGGTACCTCTGCCAAAGCTCCAAACTGGAAATAATTGTTAGGGAAATACAGAAGCTGCTGCAAATAATTTAATATCTACTGAAACTGCTGCCAGCAAAAGCAAAATGGTTTCTATTCCCTTCTTCCTTCTATGTCTCAGGGACACTCATTTCACTGCAAGAACCTCAGCCATATCTGGAACCATGTTGTTGTTTAGTCGCTCAGTCATGTCCAACTCTTTGTGACCCCATGGGCTGCAGCACGCCAGGCTTCCCTGTCCATCACCAATTCCCAGAGCTTGCTCAAACTCATATCCATAGAGTCACTGAGGCCATCCAACCATCTTGTCCTCTGTCGTCCCCTTCTTCTCCTGCCTTCAATCTTTCCCAGCATCAGGGTCTTTTCTAATGAGTCAGCTCTTTGCATCAGATGGCCAAAGTACTGGAGCTTCAGCATCTGTCATTCCAGTGAATACTCAGTGTTGATTTCCTTTAGGACTGACTAGTTTGATCTCCTTGCAGTCCAAGGGACTCTGGTCTTCCCCAACACCACTGTTCAAAAGCATCGATTCTTCAGTGCTCAGCCTTTCTTATGGTCCAACTCTCACATCCATACATGACTCCTGGAAAAACCATACCTTTGACTAGAAGGACCTTTGTCAGTTGGAACCATGCCAGCAGGCAAAAAAAGGAAATATAGTTCCCAGTCTTCCAACCCCTACAATACAAGAAAGAGACAGAAAGGCAGGGAAATGGTGCTGGGGGCCCACAGATAAAATCCAGGGCAGCCGAGGAGCTGGAAATCACTCAGCTCTGTCTGACTCCAGCACTCGCATGTTTTCCACCATCCACTCTTCTAACTTGAGGAAGATGTGTAGAAAAACAAATTTAAAGAAAGTTAAAGAGAAACGCTGGGCTGGAAGAAGCACAAGCTGGAATCAAGATTGCTGGGAGAAATATCAATAACCTCAGATATGCAGAAGACACCACCCTTATGGCAGAAAGTGAAGAGGAACTAAAGAGCCTCTTGATGAAAGGGAAAGAGGAGAGTGAAAAAGTTGGCTTAAANCAGCCTTGACGTACTCCTTTTCCTATTTGAAACCAGTCTGTTGTTCCATGTCCAGTTCTAACTGTTCCTGACCTGCATACAGATACTATATGAAGTGACAAAAACTCTGATGAAAGATCTGTCCATCTGTCTTTCTGTCCTAAACAGTTAGAGGATAGGTTACCACATGACTGGAAAGTGAGATTACAGTCCTGGAAAGGAGAGCATCAAAGCCCCAAATTCTCTGTATAAGCTCTGCCCAAATTTCTGGTTGACCTCTCAGCAAAACATGCCTGGGATATCCTCTGTGTACCTTAAAGGAAGGCCAAAAGATCAGAAGTGAGATTTGAGTTGCTGTGCAAGAGACAAATTTTACAATTTGAGCAAATCAATTTAACTGACTGCTATAACAAAAACAACATTCTTTGGAGGGATGTAAATAAATCTAGTCTCTACAACACAGCACTGATAAGATACATGATTCAACTCAACTTGACATATGAAAACCAAGAAAATCTGCTCCAGTCTTAGGAGAAAAGACAATAAACTTAGGCTAACACTGAGAAATTTAGGAACAACATATGGAATTTGCTCACAAGATTTAAAAAGTAGACATTATGAGTAAGACATTATGTTTAATGAAGAAAAACAAGCTTGTAATAAATTAAAATATTACATTAGGAAAAAAATTTTTTGAATTATTGTTNCCAAGAAAATCTGCTCCAGTCTTAGGAGAAAAGACAATAAACTTAGGCTAACACTGAGAAATTTAGGAACAACATATGGAATTTGCTCACAAGATTTAAAAAGTAGACATTATGAGTAAGACATTATGTTTAATGAAGAAAAACAAGCTTGTAATAAATTAAAATATTACATTAGGAAAAAAATTTTTTGAATTATTGTTCAGGTCTCATCAGAAATGTTAGAGGTCAAAAGATAGTAGAATAACATCTTTCAGTTCAGTTCAGTCGCTCAGTTGTGTCCGACTCTTTGCGACCCCATGAATCGCAGCACGCCAGGCCTCCCTGTCCATCACCAACTCCCAGAGTTCACTCAGACTCACGTCCATCGAGTCCCTGATGCCATCCAGCCATCTCATCCTCGGTCGTCCCCTTCTCCTCCTGCCCCCAATCCCTCCCAGCATCAGAGTCTTTTCCAGTGAGTCAACTCTTCGCATGAGGTGGCCAAAGTACTGGAGTTTCAGCTTTAGCATCATTCCTTCCAAAGAAATCCCAGAGCTGATCTCCTTCACAATGGACTGGTTGGATCTCCTTGTAGTCCAAGGGACTCTCAAGAGTCTTCTCCAACACCACAGTTCAAAAGCATCAATTCTTCGGGGCTCAGCCTTCTTTACAGTCCAACTCTCACATCCATACATGACCACTGGAAAAACCATAGCCTTGACTAGACGGACCTTAGTTGGCAAAGTAATGTCTCTGCTTTTGAATATGCTATCTAGGTTGGTCATAACTTTTCTTCCAAGGAGTAACATCTTTAAAGAAGCTTTTTATTTTAAAGTAATTTTAGAAAATACAGAAAAGTCACAAAAATAGTACTGAAAATTTCTGTCTACCTTTTACCCAGCTTTCCCTAATGTTACCAGCATAATTATCAAAGCCAAGAAATTAATATTGGTACAATTCCATTAATTAAATTCTAGACTTTATTAGAATTTCACCAGTTTTCCTTTTAATATCCTTTTTTTTTCTGCTTCAGGATCCAGTTGAGGATCCCTCACTGTATTTGCTATGTTTCATCTTCAACGTCTGTGACAATTCCTCAGTCGATCCTTGTCTTTGGAAGGGTATTAGTCAGATGTTTTGTGGACTGTCTCAATTTGGGGTTGTCTGAGGTTTTCTGATGATAATAATTAGTATTTTTCACAACAATATCACAGAAGTGATGTTGCATTTTTCTCAATGTATCACATCAGGGAGTTCAGGATGTCAAATGTCTCATTCCTGATGATGTTAACTTGATCAATTAGGTAACGTGTCTTTACTAGGAAGTCATTGTTTTGCCTTTTGTAATAAAAAATGTCTTTAGGAAATACTTTGAGGCCAAGCAGGTATCCTGCTTCACCTTAGACTTTCACTAGTATCTGTCTATAGATCTTGTTTGTGAAAATTTTTACTGTGGTATTTGCCTAATGGTGATTTCTGGAATAACATCTTTAAGTGCTTAAGCAAACAAACAAATAAACAAACAAACAAAAAACCATCCTTTTGACCCAGAATTTTATATCCAGTGAAAATATAAGAACAAAGGTATACAACCCAATAATAAAAAGACCCCAATGAAAAATGGGCAAAGGATATTTTTCCAAAGAAGATATGCAAGTCAGAAGATGCTCAACATCATTAGCCATTAAGGCTATTCAAATCAAAGTCACATGAGGTAACACTATACATCCACTAGGACAGCTATGATAAAAAAAAAAGACAGATAATAACAAATGTTGACAAGAGTGCAGTAAACTAGGAAACTCATACATTGTTGGTGAGAATGTAAAATGGTGTAGATAGTTGCTTTAAAGACAATCTGGCACTTTCTCAAAAAGCTAATAAGACTCAGCAATTCCTCTTCATTTCCTCAAGAGAAATGAAAATATTTATGTCCATATAAAAACATGTGCACTATTATTCATAAGAGCGTTACTTATAATAGCCAAAAAATGAAAACAGTTGTATATTCATCAGCTAGTGAATGGATAAATAAGACAGAGTCATACATTGGAATATTATCTGGCCATGTTGTTGTTCAGTTGCTAAGTCATTTCCAGCTCTTTGTGACCTCATGGCCTGCAGAACACCAGGCTTCCCTGTCCTCCATTATCTTCCAGAGTTTACTCAAATTCATGTCCATTGAGTTGGGATGTTATCCAACCATCTCATCCTCTGCCATCCCCTACTCTTTATGTCTTCAATTTTTCCCAGCATCAGGCCCTTTTTCAATGAGTCAGCTCTTTGCATCAGGTGGCCAAAGTATTGGAGCTTCAGCTTCAGCATCAGTCCTTCCAATGAATATTCAGGGTTGATTTCCTTTAGGATTGACTAGTTTGATCCCTTTGAGGTCCAAGGGACTTGCAAGAGTCTTCTCCAGCACCACAATTCGAAAGCATCAATTTCATCATCAGTTCAGGTCAGTTCAGTTCAGTTCAGTCGCTCTTTGTCACCCCATGAATCACAGCACGCCAGGCCTCCCTGTCCATCACCGTCTCCCGGAGTTCACTTAAACTCACGTCCATCAAGTCAGTGATGCCATCCAGCCATCTCATCCTCTGCCATCCCCTTTTCCTCCTGCCCCCGATCCCTCCCAGCATCAGAGTCTTTTCCAATGAGTCAACTCTTTGCATGAGGTGGCCAAAGTACTGGAGTTTCAGCTTTAGCATCATTCCTTCCAAAGAAATCCCAGGGCTGATCTCCTTCAGAATGGACTGGTTGGATCTCCTTGCAGTCCAAGGGACTCTCAAGAGTCTTCTCCAACACCATAGGTCAAAAGCATCAATTCTTTGGTGCAGAGACATTACTTTGCCAACAAAGGTTCATTTAGTCAAGGCTATGGTTTTTCCACTGGTCATGTATGGATGCGAGAGTTGGACTGTGAAGAAAGCTGAGCGCTGAAGAATTTCATCATCAGTTTGGCCATAAAAAGAAAGAAAATACTGCAGCATGCTACAACGTGGATAAACCTTGAAAACATCTTTAGAGAAAGAAGCCATTTGCTAAAGACAATATATAATTCCATTTTTTATGAAATAAGCAAATGCATAGGGAAAGAAAGTAGATTAGTTGTTGCCTCAGGCTGGAAGGAGACAGTGGAGGAGAAAGGAAGAGTGACTGCTAAAGCGTATGAGGTTTGTTTTGAGGTGGGAGTGGGGGCTGGGGGGTTGGGGTGTGGAGGGGGGGGGGTAATGAAAATGTT
>SJYA01001443.1:265018-306645 GCA_006410615.1 Neotragus moschatus
GGGGGGGGGAAGAATTGGAGAAAAGATGCAGCCAGGGGCTCCAAAGTCGGGAAAGAGAGGCAGAGAGTTGAGTGGTGCCGGGAATAAACTGCCTACTTTGAGAATTTGTCTCAAGGCTTTAATTTTTAGTTTAGATGGGAAAAAATGACCCATTCACACATCCATTTCCCGCCCTCCCGCCCCCACCCCACTCCCACTGGCACCAACCAACTTCTGGTTGTCCCCTTCATTCAGGCAGGGGGGGTGGGGCGGAGAATAATCTTCATCTGAATTGGCCCAGCAGTTTCCTATTTCCTGTTTTTGTTGTATTACTGGAAAATTTTCCATATGTATCTGCAGCAGACTACAGACTCTCAGAACAACTAGAGAAACTGGAAGAGTCCAGTTAGTTCCCTTCATGTGTAAAAGAAGTTCTTGAGTTTTCAGAGCAAACTGGTGGCAGAGCCAAAGCTAGAAACCACCCTGCTGGTAGTACTATTAAATACAGGATGCTTTGTGTGAAAATATGGAAAGCTAAGTCATAACAGTGAATGAAAGTAAACTAATTTAACTTGCTAGTTTCATTTTCTTCAAGTACTGTGTTTGTAAACCAGTTTTTGGAGTTTTTCTAACCTAAGAATGTGTATGATGGCTGTAGAGCTGTTTGACAAGCCCCACCTTATTCACCACCATCCTTTTTTTTTTTTTTTTTCTTACGTGTTCTTAAAATTGGAGGATAATTGCTTTACAATGTTGTGTTAATTTCTGCTGTCGGTTCAGTTCAGTCGCTCAGTCTTGCGACCTCATGGACTGCAGCACACCAGGCCTCCCTGTCCAGCACCAACTCCCGGAGTTCACTCAAACTCATGGACAACAACATGAAACAGCTATATGTATACATATATCCTCTCCCTCCTGAGCCTCCCTCCCACCCCTCCCACCCCACCCCTCTAGGTCAAAACAGAGCACCAGGCTGAGCTCCCTGTGTTATACAGCAGCTTCCCATTAGTTATCTATTTTACACAGGGTAGTGTATATATTTCTCTCATCCTCTCCTTCCCTGCGGTGTCCACAAGTCCTTTCTTTATGTCTGCATCTCTATTCCTGCCCTGCAAATAGGTTCATCAGTACCATTTCTCTAGATTCTATTTATATGCATTAATATGCAATATTTGTTTTTCCTTTCTGACTTACGTTACTCTGTATAACAGACTCTAGGTTTGTCCACCTCAGTTCGACTGACTCCAATTCATTTCTTTTTATGGCCGACTAATATTTCATTGTATATATGTACCATAACTTCTGTATTTATTCATCTGTTGATGGAAATCTAGGTTGATTCCATGTCCTAGCTATTGTAGATAGTGTTGCAGTGAGCATCATGGTACACGTGTCTCTTAGAATTATGCTTTTTCTCAGGGTATTGCTGGGTCACTTGGTAGTTTTAGTCCTAGTGTTTTTTTTGTTTTTTTTGTTTTTTACAAATCTCCATGCTGTTCTTCATAGTCATTGTATTCCCACCACCAGTGCCAGAAGCTATTTTTAAAACTTAATTATTAAGCTGTTGATTTGGCTGCATCAGGTCATGGTGAGCACGCAGGATCACGTGGGATATTTTGTTGTGGGGCATGGACTCTCTGATTGCAGAGTGCCAGCTTAGTTGCTCCAATGCATGTGGCATCTTAGTTCCCAATCAGGAATCAAACCTGCATCCTCTGCATTTCAAGGTGGATTCTTAATCCACTGGACCACCATGGAAGTTCCACCACCATTCGTTTTAAAAAAATTGTGTGTGGAGACTGTCTTGTTGTCTCAATCTGCTGCCTTACTTTTCTCCTGTGCTTTTTTAGCTGTTTCTCACTTTTTGGGGAAGAGAGGTGGTGGTGGGCGGTGAAGTTCCTATTCCTCTCACAGCTTCCTTCTCCTTTGGGAGAAAGCCAACTAGTACATTCAATGCCCGGGGACTGTAATGGTCAGGTTTTAGACTCTTGGCTCAGGCCTGCCTTGTCATGAACTAATTTACATGAAATAATTAGGGTCTCACTTCATCTAAAAGGTGAAAATGAAATTAACAACTGAGTTCACATGCACTCTTGGGTATATTCCCCTAGAACTTTGAGGGGTGTGATACTGTTTTTATATGCCAACAGCAGCCTTCTTAGATGGCCCCTTCTAATGCAGTTTCCTTAAGATGGGACCAATTTATGGTTAAAATTTCAAATAACACTTGACATTGATGGGTCCAAAATGAGGACAGTCACCAATGGTCCATTCAGTTCAGTTCAGTTGCTCAGTCGTGTCCGACTTTTTGCCACCCCATGAACCACAGCACACCAGGCCTCCCTGTCCATCACCAACTCCCAGAGTTCACTCAAATTCACGACCATCAAGTTGGTTATGCCATCCAGCCATCTCATCCTCTGTGGTCCCCTTCTCCTCTGCCCCCAATCCCTCCCAGCATCAGAGTCTTTTCTAATGAGTCAACTCTTTGCATGAGGTAGCCAAAGTACTGGAGTTTCAGCTTTAGCATCATTCCTTCCAAAGAACACCCAGGACTGATCTCCTTTNTCCCCTTCTCCTCCTGCCCCCAATCCCTCCCAACATCAGAGTCTTTTCTAATGAGTCAACTCTTTGCATGAGGTGGCCAAAGTACTGGAGTTTCAGCTTTAGCATCATTCCTTCCAAAGAACACCCAGGACTGATCTCTTTTAGAATGGACTGGTTGGATCTCCTTGCAGTCCAAGGGACTCTCAAGAGTCTTCTCCAACACCACAGTTCAAAAGCATCAATTCTTTGGTGCTCAGCTTTCTTCACAGTCCCACTCTCACATCTATACATGACTACTGGAAAAACCATAGCCTTGACTAGATGGACCTTTGTTGGCAAAGTAATGTCTCTGCTTTTCAATATGCTATCTAAGTTGGTCATAACTTTCCTTCCAAGGAGTAAGTGTCTTTTAATTTCATGGCTGTAGTCACCATTTGCAGTGATTTTGGAGCCCCCCAAAATAAAGTCTGACACTGTTTCCACTGTTTCCCCATCTATTTCCCATGATGGGACTGGATGCCATGATCTTCGTTTTCTGGATGTTGAGCTTTAAGCCAGCTTTTTCACTGTCCTTTTTCACTTTCATCAAGAGGCTTTTTAGTTCCTTTTCACTTTCTGCCATAAGGGTGGTGTCATCTGCACTTTTAGAAAACAACAAAAATTACATAAAAACATTTTTTGATTAAAGAAAACTAAGAGATCTACTGTTATAAAATTGGCACTACAAAATGCTATAGGAATTTCTTCAGAAAGTAAATTATGTCATGTGGAAACTTGAATCTTTAGAAGGAAATGAAGAGCATTTGAAATAGTATTTAGGTACATATAGAAGATGATTTTTATTTTAAAATACAAAGAACTATTTTAAGAAAAAATGATAAACTGTCTTATGATATTTATAACATTCTAAAATAGGCCATAGTGAGATAAAGTTGGAGAATAAATTAAAGCTATAAGGATTTTATTGTTTGTACTAGAAAATGCAGAAGAATCAGGACTAATATTAAATTTAGCGATGTAGCTAATACAAAGTCACATGTAAAAATCAATTGTGTTTTCCATGTACCAGCAAGAAACAAGCAGAAATTGAAGTTTAATAAACAATGCCCTTAATAATAGCATTATCAGTTGGATCCTCTGGGAAGCAGACACTGAGACAGATTGAGGAATGGAGGATGTTTATTGTGAGGTAGCATCCAAGAAAGGTAAAAAAGGAAGGAAGCACAACTGGGAAAGGATAGCCTCAGACTATGATATCAATCTCACAAAGTCTTGACCAGTGCAATGCGGAGCACTGAAGCAAAAATTATCTGTGAAAGTATTCCCATACTGGGCAGATATGGTCAGAGCCAAGTATCCTTGCTTTATTTAAGCACTGTCTGGGGATTTCTCAGGAATAGCCTGTTCTTAACCTTAAGACATGAAGTACATCCTAAAGGTGCTAATAGCTGGAGGCTGTTAGCCAACAGAACTTTTTTTTTAAAGGGAGACCAAGTGATATAGCTCAATGATTGCCACAGGCATTAAAACACATCATATATATTAGGAATAAATATAATGAAAGATGTGTAAGACCTGTACAAAGAAAACTATACAACAAGATTGAAAAAGATTAGAGGAGAGTTAAATAAATACAAAGACATTTATATTCATAAATTGAAAGATTCAATATTGTAATGATATCACCTTGACATCACTGATCAAGACATCCCAGTGGGTACAATTTTTTGTGTGGAAATTGACAAATTGATTCTAGAGTTCATATAAAAATTCAAAGAACCAAGAATTGTCAGGACATTCCTGTAGAAGAAGTCCCAAAACCCTTGGACTGCGATGAGATCAAACCAGTCAAACCTAAAGGAAATCAACCCTAAATATTCATTGGAAGGACTGATGCTAAAGCTGAAGCTCCAATACTCTGGCCACCTGATGCAAAGAGCCAACTCTTTGGAAAAGACCCTGATGCTGGGAAAGATCGAAGGTTGGAGGAGAAGAGGGTGACAGAGGATGAGATGGTTGGATGGCATCACCGATTCAAGGTCATGAGTTTGTGCAAACTCCAGGAGATAGTGAAGGACAGGGAAGCCTGGTGTGCTGCAGTTCATGGGATCACAAAGAGTCAGACATGACTGAGCGACTGAACAACAACAATATATTCATAGTATGGTGTTGGCAAAATTTTCTAAACAAATGACCAGTGTAACATAATAGTAAATCTATTTTACGTGTGTGAAAACCACACACACGCAAATGTTCACCTAATTTATAACAAATTGCTACAGAAAATAGTGGGAAAAGGATAGCTTTTCAATAAATGATGCTGGTCTAATTGGAAAAAAACTTTTTACCTTGTATTACACCATACACATAAATTCTAGATGGATTATAGCTTCAATATGAAAAGCAAACAAGGCACCAGAGGCTTTTAGAAGATAACAAAGAGAAATATCTTCATGACCTTGGACTGGGCAAATATTTCTTAAGGCAAAACATTAAAGATGAAGAAAAAGATTGATAAATTGACAACATAAAAATTAAGAACTATTGATCACAAGATAGCACTAAAAGAGTGAAAACAAAATAGAATCGGAAAAGGTATTTGTAATACACATAGTTAATCAGGTTCTCACATCCAGAATATAGGAGGAATTCCTATAAACCAATAAGAGAAAGACAGAGAATCAAATAGAAAAGTGGGCGAAAGACTTGAATGGCTGCAAAACAATATCCCCAAATACCCAATGAGCATGCAAAATGGTATTAATGATGGCCTTTTATTTTTTGTATTCTGGTGTTTTGACATCTTGGAGCCTTGCTGACTCTGGAGCCATGCTGACTCTGGAGCCACTCCTTTCCCAAAGGTTAGCTAATTCCTAGAAGTAGTAAGCAACTTGTCTTTAGGCACTTTTCATATGCAAACCAACCAATCCAGAGCCCACACACCACCATTACCAGTGTCTCACATTCAAGGCCACCCTACTTGTGCCCTAATCACCCCAGGAACTGGGGACAACTGTCAAAACCACCGCAGAGGCCCCTGGTCATGTTCTTCCAGGTCCTTCTGTCTCCTAAGCCACCCTGGTGCCCCCCTGTGTGGCATGCCTGCCTGCTCTTTCTAGGGAGCTGTGAGGATAGAAACTTCTTTTATTCATGACTGTCATTTCTTTGTTTATACATTTTGCTTGATTAAACCAAATTCCAAGTACTTTGGAAACAGTGCTTTATCTCATTAGAATAAAAATAATAATAGATATAAGATTCTACCTCCAACTTGTCTTCCAAAATGGCTAGAATAAAAAAGATTCAAAAGACCAAGGATGTATAAGAATATGGAGCAGTGAAACCATTCACACTCTGCAAATACTGCTGGTGGGTGTATAAATTGATATAACTATTTTGGAAAACAGGTTGGCACCATCTGGTAAAAGTGAAGCTATACGTCCTCTACAACCTACTGTTTCTGTTCTTAGATTTATACTCAACAGAAATGCACCAAAATATGTATGAAGATTGTCATAACAACATTATTTGTTTAACCAAAACTTAGAAACAATTTTAACATCTATCAAAAATAGAAGTTAAGCTTATTGTGGTATATTCATACAATGAAATGCCATGAGACATTGAAAATGAACAACAACCATTCACAATGAATGTTATAAACAGTGTTGAGCAAAAGATATTATAAAGTAATTAGCCTCCAAATAAAATAAATAAACAAATTTTTAAAAAAGATATTGGACACAAAAGAGTATCTAATGTATGACTCCATTTATATGAAGTTCAAAAACAAGCAAAGTTATCTATGGTGACAGAAGTTAGGAGAATAGTGTACCTTTTGAGATATAAGAGGGAAAAGGGTGCAAATTGTATGTTAATAATATTCAGTTTCCTGATCAGTGATGGTTGTAGGTATGTGTTTACTTTGTGCAAATACATACTATTTGCTATTTGCTATACATAGCAAATAGTATACGTATAGCATATACATCTATGTATAGCAAATAGCTATACTGTTAGGTTTTGTGTATTTTCTGTGTGAATGCACAAAAATGTTGAAAAAAATCAATGATAATTCTTGCACAAAGAATAATCATTACAAGAATGTAAATTGTTTTGTTATAAATGCTTGCAAACATTTATGAAACAATGCTTGCTCTGGCATAGGATCAGATTACTGACATGCTTGTGAAGTAAGGTTACAATCTACATTTCATTTTATGAGGTTATATCCAATATTATCCTGGCTGATTGTTGGTCATGGAACTGTTTTGGTCGTTATTGGAACTGGATGAAATTGTGTTTCTGGGGTTCCCATCTGGAGAGTGAGTGGTTTACTCGGGGTTTTGTTTTACTCTGTCCCCTTGGCTAGGCACTACTGACTGATGTTACTTAGTCTGCAAGGCTTATTTCCTTATCAGTGAGATGGGGACAATAGCAGTAACTGTCTTATAGAGTTGTTGGGAAGAATCAGTGAAATAGTGTCTATGAAGGGCTCAACGTGGTGCCTGGTGCTCAACAAGTTCTCAGTAAATATTAGCCATTATTACTTTCATTGTGCTTAACCTCTGATATGTTTTCCGATTATAATTTAGTTGTGTTTCTATGACATGGACAGGAAGTAGAATGGAAGTCATAAAAAGTAACCAGCCCCACTACATCTCCCCGTCAACCCACTGGACTTTAGAGATTGGATGAGGTTTCTGTTAACAGTGCTTGGCGAATGCTTCTTTAAGTAGGGGGATCTTGGTGTTGCAATGAGAATAAAAGATGCTATTTCTGCTCAGAGTTTTGGTCTAAGTCTGCTCATAGAAGTTCTGCATCATAGCCAAAGGGCTCAGAATCATAGTTGAATGTAAACTGAGATTGTCATAATTTAGGCACAGAGCTGGAAGCTCCTGTATTTATTTGCTTGTCTGAAAAATACATTGCTTCTTCAAAATATAACTGTGAGTTTAGGGAAGATGTCCTAGAGCCAGGGTCAGAAGTACACTAGGACATGGATGTGGGATACTTGCTGTTGGCAAAGCACAATAGGCATCAATTAAGTATGTGAATATATTTATATAGATTGAAAGTGAAAGTGTTCGTTGCTCAGTTGTGTCTGACTCTTGGCCACCCCATGGACTGCAGCCACCAAGCTCCTCTGCCCATGGAATTCTTCAGGCAAGAATACTAGAGTGGGGAGCCAGTCCCTTCTCCAGGGGATCTTCCTGAGCCAGGGATCAAACTCAGGTCTCTTGCATTGTAGGTGGATTCTTTACAGTCTGAGCCACCAGAGAAGCCTATAAAGGTTACAAACTGTCTAAAAAAACAGGTAGGCTTCTGAGTTATCCCAGAGTCTCATATCTTCGAACCTCTCATCTTTAGCTCGTCACTCAAAGCCGTTCTGTTAGCTGGGCTCTGTGTCTGGCATCTCATCTTCCACCACAGCACACTAGGTATTTGCCAGCAGCCAACGTCATAAGCCAGGAATTATTGCAAGCTTCTTTAGGAGATGTGCAAAGGATAGCTGTGAGTTTGTTTCACGTACCTCAGAAAAGGTTAATGGAATCACAGACATGAAATTTCCTGATAACAGGTGAAACTTCTAAATAACACATGAAATTTGTCACTCACTTATACAACCATGATCTGAGATGGGGAGGTAGAGGTGGGGGCAGGATCATTGCAGTTTCAACTCAGCAAAGTTTGACCTTGGAAATTTATACTCAGAGCAGGGGCAGATTTTTCTGACTCTCCACAACATTACCAAAGGATGTGTTTATATTCAAAAGAAAAGTGGCTTTCTGATGTGCTTCTGGAGGTAAACTATAAGCAAACTTCGAAACATTTGAAAGAAAGGGTGGCTTTTTGGTTTTCCTAATTGATAAAAATCTCATTAACTGGGTATCTAAAGAAAGGAAGACCTATAAACCCCTTCTCCCATGTCACTTTTTTTTTTTTTTTTGNGCCCAGCGTTTCTCATGATGTACTCTGCATATAAGTTAAATAAGCAGGGTGACAATATACAGCCTTGCATATTTATACTGTATATATAAAGATACAGTAATCAAAATAGCAATGTACTGGCATAAAAATAGACACACAGAACAGTGAGACAGAGATAAGATCCCATAAATAAACTGATGTGTGATAACTAATATATGCATATAACTAATCTTTGAAAATGGCACCAAGAACGTACAATGGGAGAAACATAATCTCTTCAATAAGTGGTATTGAATAAACTGAGTATCCACATGGAAAATAATGGAATTGAACTCTTATACTATATATAAAAATCAATTGAGAATCAATTAAAGACTTACATGTAAGAATGGAGACAATAAAATTCCTAGAAGAAAACATAGGAAAAAAAACTTCTTGACATTCTTGGCAAATTTTTTTTTTTAATTTGACACCAAAAGCACAGATAATAAAAGCAAAAGAAAAAAAATACCCACACAAATGGGACTACATTAAATTTTTAAAAAATTCTGCCCAGCAAAGAAAACAATCAGGTAAATAAAAAGGCAGCCTACTGAATGGGATAAAATATTTGCAAAGCATACCTCTGATAATGGCTTAATATCAAAAATACATAAAGAAATCAAAGAGCTCAATAGCCAAATAAATAAATAAATAAATAACCAACCAACCTAACTGAGAAGTGAGCAAAGTACTAGAGTAGATATTTTCACAAAGAAATCATACAAACAGCCAATAGGTATATGAAAAGATGCTCAGGGAGAAGCAAATTGAAATAACAAATGAAAAGTCACCTCACATCTGTTAGGAAGCCGNATAAATAAATAAATAAATAACCAACCAACCTAACTGAGAAGTGAGCAAAGTACTAGAGTAGATATTTTCACAAAGAAATCATACAAACAGCCAATAGGTATATGAAAAGATGCTCAGGGAGAAGCAAATTGAAATAACAAATGAAAAGTCACCTCACATCTGTTAGGAAGCCGCAGCTGCTGCTAAGCCGCTTCAGTTGTGTCCGACTCTGTGCGACCCCATAGATGGCAGCCCACCAGGCTCCCCCGTCCCTGGGATTCTCCAGGCAAGAACACTGGAGTGGGTTGCCATTTCCTTCTCCAATGCAGGAAAGTGAAGAGAGAAAGTGAAGCCGCTCAGTCGTGTCCGACTCTTCCTCCTCGTGTCCTACCGGGCTCCTCCACCCATCGGATTTTCCAGGCAAGAGTACTGGAGTGGGGTGCCATTGCCTTCTCCTCTATTAGGAAGACTTTCATCTAAAAAAATCTAAAGATATGTGTTGATGAGAACCAAAGAGAAATTCTTGTGCACACTTATCAGTGGACAAATGAATAAAGGAGATGTGGTAGATAACGCAATGCAATTATTCAGCCATGAGAAAGAAGGCAGTTCTGTCATTTGTAACAGCATGCATAGACTTTGAAGACCTTAGCTGATGAAACAAATCAGGCAGAGAATGATAAATACTGTACCATCTCACTTATATGTAGAATTTTTAAAAAACAGACTCCTAGAAACATAGAACAGATTGGTAATTACTGGAGGCAGGGGTGGAGGGTAGGGGAAATGTGAGAAGGTGGTATAAAGGTACTAGCTTCCAGTCGTAAGATAAACAGTGCTGGGATGTGGTGTACAGATGATAACTATAAGTAACAAAACCATACTGTATATTTGAAAGCTGCTAAGACAGCAGATCTGTAAACTTTTCATCACAAGAAAAGAAAATTTTAACTATATAAAGTGATAGATGGTAACTACATTTATTATAGTAATCCCTTTGCAATACAGGGTATATATATATCAAAATCATTATGTGGCACTCAAGCAAATACAATGTTATATGTCAATTATGCCTCAATAAAACTGGAAAAAAATTGGAGACAATTTTTTTTAAAGATTATTCATTGCATCGTTGTTTAGAAGAGCAAAATATAGTAACTCACCAGAAGTATACCGAGAAGGTTCTGGCTGAGTAAATTATGGTAAATAAAGAGAAATCTCTTGATTATTCTGTAGAATGATCATTATAGTATTGAGTTTAAAAAAAGCAGGTGCAGAACAGTGTATAAGGTATGCTGCTGCTTATGTAAAAGAAGAGGGGCAGAAGACAATGAAAAAAAATGTATTGTGTAAAATTCTCAGAGAGGATTAGGTTTGCCAGATAAAATACCGGCCACTTGGTTAAATTTGAATGTGAGATAAACAAGTGTTTTTTTTTTCCCCCAGGGTACCTGTATCCCAGGCAGTACTTTGGACATAAATATACTAAAGAAGTATTCATTTTTTAAAAAATCTGATATTTAATTAGGAGTCCTGTGTTTTTATTTGCTAATCTGGCCAGAGTGGTGAGGCTACCCAAATATTAATAACTCTTAACTGTGTTTAGCTTCAGGCTGAGGAACCTGGAGCACTCATGGACGAACATGAGACAATTTGCTTTATACATTTTATACTTTGATTTTTAAGCCATGTAACTGCATGGCCTATTAAAATAATATAAATAAATAAAACAAATACAAATAGAGAAAGCTAAATATTCATATAAGAGAACAACTAAAAACCAGGTGTCATTAAATGAGATTTTTCTTTTATATCCTGTTTATAGTGAAGCCAGGCCCCATCTGTCACCTTATAATTTGAAAATATAAATGTCCACGATTCAGTGAAAGTTGAAACATTCTGTGATTTTTATATTTTCAAAGTTTCCTAACCCTCCCTAGGCTTCTAGTTGGCTCATTTCAGCAGTGGAAAAAAAAAATCAAACATCTGAGGTTTGGGAAAAGGATAAAAGTGTCATAAAATATTATTCTTGAGAAGGCAAGCTCAGCCAGGTTTTTGAAATCTTCCCAAATCTTCCCAGCCTTTTGACAGCTTCTCAGATAACGCAAATGGCCAGTCAGACATGTCTCCGCGGCGAGCACCAGGTGGGAAGAAATCAAGGGAGGAGAGTGGTGCGGGCCTCTGTGGAGTGTCAGGCTGCACAACCACACCTGGTGGGTCACACCCCCCGACACAAGCAGCACGTAGATGAACCGGCGCATAAAAGGAACCCTGACATACTGAGTGTAATGTCACTGCTCACGTGATCGGCAAAATGAGAAAACTTAAGTAATTCTGACTAGCTTTGGCCTCTCCTTTCAAATAGTAATAGTATGAAATTAACATGAATTTTAAACTTTTTGACATCGATATCTTTATCGTGTTTCTTACCTTAAATTAACATCCCTCTTTTTATAGCTAGAAAGTACAATAAGTTTAAAACCCAAGACTCCTTAACTGGTAAAAAAATAGCTTTGCTTTTTTTTTTTTTTTTTCTCTTAGGCAGGTTTTTGGGCATTTTTAAAAAATAGAAGTAAACGACTTCTAGGGGCTCGAGTAGTATGAATCAGAAGAGATATTGGGGGGAAAAAAAAGAAAAGAAAAGCAAAGAAGAGATATTTTAAGCTGAAAATTTCTGGAGCTATCATTGCTTGGCAAAATTGTAGAGCAGCTAAGGTAGGGTTTTTTTTGTTTTTTTTTTTTAATTGTTTGGCATTTTGAAAGTAGAGTTTATAAAAATGTCACAGTCCGAGTCCTAATCAGCTGAGAGATTCCCACCCTCCAGCCTAATGCCAGCTGGCTCATGTATCTTCAGACTTTTTTGGCAAATGGTCAAGTACAACATACATTTGAAGCAGCTGGATTAATCTTACAGCTCTTAGCAGAACCCTTTCATCTGTTCTACAGAGATAGAACGCGACTAATTAGTGTCGAATTGGAAAACACATACACATTTATTCCTAATCAATGGGATTATGGCACAAAAATGTAACTTTGAATTTCCAAGTGAAAGATATTGAAAGTAAGAGTTCCTAAATTTACAACTGCTTTCTCTCTCTGTCTCTGTCTGTCTCTCTCTCTATATATATATATGTAAATTTATTCTTTTTAATGTTTGGTTTCATTTCATTTGGGAAAAAAACAAAAAGAAGGGCAACAGTTACCTTTCTGCATTGCTTGTTCTTTAAAAAAGAAAAAAAAACTAAAAAAATACAATACAGAATCGAAATTTCTATAAATAAGGCACTGGAATTCTCAGTTTAGCATGCAGGTTTCTTTTTTTTTTCTGTCTGAGATTATAATCAAAACAGCATTGCTCTTTCTTAAAATTTCACCATCTCCATCATGGTGATATTTGCAATGTCTTAAATTAGAACCATGTGCACTTCTCTAACCTATTTAACAGTGGTAGCCAGATGTTTGAACAAATTACGGAGGACAGCCCTACCAGCTTCTCCTAGTGGTTAAGCATAATGCTGACCACTTACCAGGGCTCGAAATCTGTCCTCGCCTCATCTGGCAGAAATAAAAAAAAGAACACGTCTACCTTTAGTAGCACATATACATAGATGACTGGGACTTACTGTTTTGATCGATGTTGAAGGTGACAACTTTCTGAGAAGCAAGCAAAATCACCTCTTAAAATATGTATAATGTTTACATGGATTATAAAAACTGGTATCTTGGTTGCAATCATACTAAAATCAAGGTGAAATTCACCAATTTCATTATCAACTGCAGCCATAATTTCTTCGCGGACCATTTTTCAAGTCTGCAAGTTTAATAGCGGATTCCTTAATGTTAAAGGCTGTTGCTGTTGAAGCCACACAAAACAGAAAAAAACACGATCCTTTGGAGCAAACGTTTAACGTGAGTGAACCAGTTCAGCATGTGACACATCTCCACACACTCCTTTCTACACATTAAAAATTGGGTTTGCTTGCAATTGTTGTGAATTTTAACTAGTTACTTAGAACTATTATGGCTCAGGGAAAGTGTGGATATTTAAAGCAATTTTTTTAAAGAACCGAAAAAAAAAAAAAAAAGCCTTTTATATGTGTGCTTACAAAAAGCTCTGGACAAATAAATTAAATCTCTAGCAACTACTAAAGAAGATAATATATCACTAAAGATTGGTTATGTATCATACAATTGCATAAATTTTTTAAAAAATTCAAAATCGCTTTTACTGACGTATAGTTGCTTTATAATATTGGGTTAGTTTCAGTGTACAGCGTGGGCTTCCCTTGTGGCTCAGCTGGTAAAGAATCCACCTGCAATAGTGATCCAGGGAGTTTTAGAGGTATTTTTGTGTGTTTTTTTTTTTTCCAGATTATATTCCATTATAGGTGGAAAAAACTGAAAAAGAAAAAAAAGTGAATTTTTAAACATAGATTACAAGAAGTATCCATGATTTCATTTTAAAAATATATGATATATTCTATGTATATAGCATAGAAAAACATGGAAAACACTTACTGATATTTTTTCCAATGGTTAAATCTGAATTGGTAGGACTAACAACAATTAAGTCAATTCACATAAGTAACTACAGTAGCAGGAGATATGTATATATATGAAACATGTCACCTACATACATGCAAAATGCAAGGATTTGACAAATTACAACATAGCTTTATGATTACAAAAGAAAACAAAATTCTTTCCAAACTCAGAATAGAGAAAAGATCTATCTTAGGTTGATAAAGGGCATCTACAAGAAAGCCAGAGCTAAATTATACTTAATGGTCAAACCCTGAACACTCCCTCTTAATACATGGAATAATTCAAGGATGTTCCCTTTTAGATTCACTCCTAACATTTTAACAGTGGTCTTATTCATGTAATGAGGCAAGACAGAGAAGTAACAGCATACAGCTGGATAAGTAAGAAGTAACATTGCCTTTATTCATAGAAACCATTATGAAATAGGTTCAGTTCAGTTCAGTTCAGTCGCTCAGTCATGTCCGACTCTTTGCGACCCAATGAATCACAGCACGCCAGGCCTCCCTATCCATCACCAACTCCCGGAGTTCACTCAGACTCACGTCCATCGAGTCAGTGATGCCATCCAGCCATCTCATCCTCGGTCATCCCCTTCTCCTCCTGCCCNTGCTGCGATTCATGGGGTCGCAAAGAGTCGGACACAACTGAGCGACTGAACTGAACTGAACTGAATCATACTCAGAAAGGTCAGGATAAAGTCAAGACCCTAAAAGCTTTCAGAGTGAAACAAACTGGAAAATCAAGAAGACTGCATTGTAACAAAAATCAGATGGCATCAGCAACATTAGCTGATAGAAGTTCATAGAGCAATGCCACAAAATTCTTAGGAAAAATTATTTTGAACTCAGTTTAGTCTGATCTAGGATTCTGTATCTGCCAAACTGTCAATCAAGTGGGAAGATAAAATACATTTTTAGGCATACAAGATATTTACTTGGCAGAATAAGAGAGTTATTCTAGTAAAAACTAGAGGAAAGAAAGCCATGATTAATGAAAAAGTGGCTCTAACTCAATAGTGTGGTGAAGGAAAACCTAGCATTGGAAGTGTACACCAAGTGTGTAGAATAATCAGTCCACAAGGAGGGAAGGTCCTTGAGTAAGGCCCCTGGGTAAAATAGGAATCTCATGCAACCCTATCACTGAGTGGAAGAAACCCAATTAGAAATCTTCGGAAACACCAGGTCATTTTCTACCAGAGTCATGAGTCTCCCAGAAACTTTATTACATTGTGAGATGACTGGAGCATTGGTTGAGTATCTGGATAGATAATCTATTTGACCTTGACACTAACGACATTCTTCTCCAGATATGCTAGGGATTGTGGCATCTTACCTGTACAGAAGGAAAATTAATTATATAATACCATTTGCTTCTGTGGTGAATAATATTTACATAGTAATTATGACAAAAATGATATTTATTGGCTTATTTGTTTTTCGACTTAACCAATAAACAAAGTGTGAAAGACATAATTAAAATTATGGGACAGTATGTTTATTATTAATCATGTAAAAGAAAATATACAATAGATGTATGGATAGGAATAGAAGAGCCATAGGGACAGTAAATTAGGAGTAGTTTTCCAACTTATACTGATAGGTAGTGATCAGGAAATACTACCAAAAGATGATGGAACAACAGCAAAAAAATAGATGTTTAGGGCTCCTTGGTGGCTCAGTGATAAAGAAGCCACCTGCCAGCAGGGGATACAGGTTTGACCCCTGGTCTGTGAAGCTCCCATATTGCCACAGAGCAACTAAGCCTGTGTACAGCTATTGATCCTGTGTTCTAGAGCCCAGGAGCCACAACTGCTGATGACCACACCCCTAGAGCCTGTATTTGCAACAAGAGAAGCCACCACAATGGCCTGTGCTCCACAACTAGGGGTAGCCCCCACTCGCCACAACTAGAGCAAAGCCTGCACAGCACCGAAGACCCAGCACAGCCGAAACTAAAAAAAAAAAAAAATAAATAAAGTAGGTGTTTATCTCCATTATTTAAAGTCACACTGATTTCGATAGATGCTGTGAATAGTTGAGTGCTATTTTTCATTCCTGATAGAAAACAGAAGGTGGTAGAAACTGTTGTCATATCTTCAACCTATCACTAAGCAGGAAATCATCATGTTCATTGGTAAGAATATTGACTGGGGAATATTTTAAAAATTAATGGGTACATAAATATCGTGCCTTTGGATGACTAAACCTTTTCTCTAAAGGGAAGGGACCCTCTAGGGCACTGACTTAAACTGTTTTTGGTGCTTGAGGCCCAAATAGATGAAAGGGTACAAATAGTCCAGCTTTCCAACTGCCCTGATTGTCTTCAGTAATCATAAAACTGCTGGAGAAATGTCCTGTGAAGAGTTAGAGAAGGCCAATTTCCAGATGCACCCCAAGCCCAAGTGTGCTTATTCTGCCAGCCTGTTTGATTGCAGTGGCCTCCCCCTGCTCAACTCGAGTAGCACTTGGAGGGAACTGGGGGCTGGAGGCAGCAACTCCCTCCCTGGGACCCAGGAGACCACAGAGGCACCGTCTAGGCCTCCAGTGACCAAATTGACTTTTTCTGCTGGGCCATCACCTTAGATTCGATGCCAGAGGATGTATGCTTGAAGCTCGGGTCCTGTACGAGGCACGTGGCACCTTCAGACCCAGCTCAGTGCTCTGCTTGCTGACCAAGGAGATATTGGAATTAAATGAGTGGCAGGTCAGTCCTTCTTGGGCAGGATTTTTTTTCTTAACTGTCTTAGAAACATGAGGCTTTGGTTATGAGAGAAAAGATATTTCCCCATTCAGGGAGAATTGCTGTGCCCTCCTGCAGTAACTGAAAAACCCGCTGTAGGAGGCCCCTTAAACTGGGACTCTTGTCAAGCATCTAAGCCCCTGTTCAGTGATATTTTCCACTTTAAAGTAGTAATTGGGTCAAATCTCTCTGCGTGTAGTATGTGCTAAGTCGTTTCAGTTGTGTCAACTCTGAGNAGAAAAGATATTTCCCCATTCAGGGAGAATTGCTGTGCCCTCCTGCAGTAACTGAAAAACCCGCTGTAGGAGGCCCCTTAAACTGGGACTCTTGTCAAGCATCTAAGCCCCTGTTCAGTGATATTTTCCACTTTAAAGTAGTAATTGGGTCAAATCTCTCTGCGTGTAGTATGTGCTAAGTCGTTTCAGTTGTGTCAACTCTGAGTGACCCTATGGACTGTAGCCCACCAGGCTTTTCTGTCCATGGGATTTTCCAGGCAAGAATACTGGAGTGGGTTGCTATGCCCTCCTCCAGGGGATCTTCCTGATCCAGGGATCGAACCCCCATTTCTTATGTCTCCTGCATTGGCAGGCGGGTTCATTACCACTAGCACCACCTGGGAAGCCCTGGTGATCTTTTTTCTTAAAATGGAGAGGATGAACTCCTGTAAAATAGGGGTTTAAAAGTTATGTATTTAACACAATGCAAGAGATATGCAATAGTATGCTCAGCTAATTGACAAATGATCTCTGACTTCCTAATTGTTCCAGTAGGCTAGAAGTGAACTGAGCATGCATGCATGTGCCCACTGCTATGACCACAGCCTCATCTGAAGAGATTTTCACACACTGCTTTCTAATCGAGGAAGTGGTGGCTGGATTCCCCATACAGTGGAACCTCACTGCCACAGCTTAAATGGATTAGACTAAGTAGCAGGTGTCTGACGTATAGATGAGGAAATCCATAGGCTGGGTGCCTGAAGCCTATGGTGTCATGTGACATGGAAACTCGGCCAAGCAAGGACATCATGTCTTCCTTAGAAATCTGGACTAGAATTAGAGAGGGTTGATTAGTTGGTAGGAGGAACAGGCATGGGACCGCACACTGAGAGAAGGTAGAATATGGATACCATGCTACAGAAGAGTCCAGGAGTATGTGATAACCATGAGCACGCAAGTTAGGAGGTAGCTAAGAGTCACTAGGGTAGAGGCTGACTTGGTTCACCAGAGAAGCAGAGGCAGAGATGGAGAGGACCTGCACCAGTGTTAAGGGTGGAGTTCTGAGTGAGGATAACGAAATCCTTCAGCAAAAAGACTGTCTGAACTGGCTTTCTGTGTCCCCGCCCAGCCTGGTATGCAGCTGTTTCTGGGCTTCAGGGCAGCTCTTGTTTGCACGCATATCCTTATGACAGACTCCCATGATGTAAACTCACCTGACGGGGTCTCTGTTCTTACAGTCCAAAGCTCCTGGCTAAACATGCCAAACCATTCATCCCATCTTTCTAATTGGACACACTCTTTTGAGATTGCTTTCCCAGGCAGTGATGAATATAAACATAGTCTGAGGCAAAGCAAGCCAGCATAAGCCCCTAAAGCCTAGAAGCAGGGTGCCGTTTGGTTCTCCCTTGGGAGGGCAGGAACCTTCAGGGAAGAGCAGTGAGGAAAAAGTGCCTTGTGCTCAGATTATGGCTGAGACTTGATTTTCAGTGTCTTCACCACCAAGAAACTCTTGTACCCCAACCACTTTGATTTTTTCCCCCATGGACACTGAATTTTGAAAAGATTTATCTAGCAAACTGTGTTCATTTGGTAATACACCATTTCTCCATTGGAATAGATATGAATCTTATCCATAAACTCAGAGTGTATAAATCCTACTTTTAGAATCTCTAACTTAACTTCTTTGACCGTGAGCTTCTATTTCACTGAGCTAGGACAAAGTACAACCTCAGTCGATCTTGAAGCTCTTTGCCCCAAGTGGGGTAGAGTGCTGGGGGTGGGATTGGTCATCTCTGCACATGATCAATCAGTTCTGAGGTCTCCACTGTCCCTTCAGTCCCATCTCCCACACCTCCCACACCACGCTGAGCCATCAGAATCTTCATGTGACTGGAAGCCTAGGACCAGAGTCCCTTTTCCTGAGTGTGGCATGCAGACAGATGTCCCCTCTGAGGTCTGGCCCTTGCCTGGGGACATGGTCTTGGAAAAGAGCAGTGGTCCAACGTCTTTCTTATCCTCTCCTGGGCCAGTGGGGAAATCTTTTTGATTTATCATTAGGGAAAGCCTTCTTATGTGAAATTCATCTGAATGGTAGACTGAACAGGAAGCCCAATAAATGTGGGAAATTCATCATTCTAACTCGAGCATTCAGACACAGACACAAATGTGTATGACCTGCACGCATGTGAATGCTGGTGTGGATTAGTCACCTCTAAAGTAGTGTTTGCTTTCTCAGAATGGAATCATAATTATGTTGACTAGGCACACACTGTGTCTGAGGCGACATGGTAAGTATAAACAAGCCGATGGGATTTCTGGAGTTGCCTTTGGTTGAGTCTCAAAGGAAAGAGGAGCCATGTGGATTAGAGGCACTCATAAAATAAATTCTGCGAAGCAACTCAGTGAACTATCAGCTCAGTTTCATCAGCTTTAGGCAGATACCAGATGAGGCTTTATTTCTAACACATCTGGTTGCAGGAAAAGTAAAAACTGCCTGTATCTCCTTAAATAAAGCCTCTTGTTCCCCTAACTTGCTGCACACTTGATTCTGACTCAGGGAATTTGCAGAAGCAGCTGAGTGGCCTGGACCTGAGGGTAAGTTTTCTGTCTGGGATCCTGAGTTTTTCTTTTCTTTTTGTTAGTGTCCTCCTGTCTGTCTCGCAGACTACATGGACGTAGTCTCCTCTTTCTGTGTTTCCCTTTGTTGTTGTGCTAACAGCTTTGAAATCGTAGGCCTATCCCTGCTGGTTGGAAGGTGCTGGCTCATCAATTCCAAGGTTTCCTAAAATGTGCCTTTTGTGCACTGTGGTGGGAGAGAGGGGAATGTTGTGCTGAGTCACTCAGTCGTGTCCGATTCTTTGCGACCCCATGGACTGTAGCCTGCCAGGCTCTTCTGTCCGTGGGGATTCTCCAGGCTAGAATACTGAAATGGGTTGCCATGCCCTCATCCAGGGGATCTTCCCAACTCAGGGATAGAACCCAGGTCTACCACATTGCAGGCGATTCTTTACCATCTGAGCCACCAGGGAAGCCCAGGAGAGAGGGAAAAGCAGAGTAGATATGCCTTTCCTTTGTCCACTGTGTCAAGTTTACTGTACCCAGAAATTTCACGCACTTCATTTCATCTGAGCTCACACTGCCTTGGGGAGTGCTGGTGTCCTTATCTACACATGTGAACGTGTGGCTTAGACAGGTGGAGAGATTTTCTTGGGGTGACAGAGCAGAGCTGGGACTGGAAGCTCCTGTTTCCCACTCCTGTGCTCTTGGCCTGATATTTCAGCTGTTTCCCAATGACGACTAGTCTGTAGGCATATGATAAGCCTTTAGTGTATGAGAGCACTCTTCAGACCCTGTGGAAATAACAAGCAAAGTATCGGACACATTCCTCACCTTGCGTTGCACACAGTTTACATCCGTCTGTTTTATGGCGCTCTGCTAGGTCAGGCTAAAACATGGTCCTTGCCTGTAGGAGCTTACAGCCTAAAAGGAAGTCAGTTTTAGCATCTTCTCCCTTGTAAGATGCACAGAACCCAGCCAGAACCTATTTTCCTTTGCTCAGTTCTAAGCAGATAGACCCAGGGAAACCCCAACCACTTAAAGAGGTTGGTGAGATGTTCTTCACCAACCATCATCTTTTCCTGTTTTCTTCTTTTCATTTTCTCAGTCTGATAAGGTACCTGCAGCCAATCCACCCTTGGATAGCCAGGGGAGAAAGAATGTGGGAGCTTGCGGCTGCTCTGGGGCGCAGACATTGTTGGCATGCAGAGTGCCTCAACTTCTTCCCCAGCTGTTGGCCACCTTGATTTAAAGGGAGAGAAAGGAGAGGTTTGGATTGGAAGGAGGCATGTGAAGAAAAGAGGGAGAAGCAGTAGGAATGGCGTCGTGTCCACTCCTTGTCCATCCCTTTGAACTTGGCTCCCTTAAGGTTGAAAATGGTCAACACTGTGGCCGACTGGGGCAGGGGTGAGGCCAGGGCCTCACAGAAGGGTTCAGGGACCACCAAGGCTCTGGGTCTCACATCTGGAAATAAAATGTGTCCCAGGTTGGAAAGTAGGATATTCTCCCTGCTCTGCACAGAACTCTACATGAGCTGGTGACTCAAGCCAGGCAGAGAAGTCAGTCCTTGGCTCAGACAGGGCAACCTGTGATGAACATGGGCAGCAAGGGCTTTGGGAAGAAACACAACAGAGTTTTGGCTATGAACAGGCAGCCTATTTTCAGGCACAGGAGCCCGAAAAGAACAAGACAGAAGCCAGCGATTCTGAAGCTGACAGATTGCTCTCTGGGCAGTCATGTCCCCCTCTTTGAGACCCCATGGACTGCAGCATGCCAGGCATCTCTGTCCTTCACTGGTTCCCAGAGTTTGTTCAGATTCACGTCCACTGAGTCGATGATGCTAACAGTCTCATCCTCTACTGTCCTCTTCTCCTCTTGCCTTTAATCTTTCCCAGCATCAGAGTCTTTTCAAATGAGTCAGCTCTTTGCATCAGGTGGCCAAAGAATTGGAGCTTCAGCTTCAGCATCAGTCCTTTCAGTGAATATTCAGGGTTGGTTTCCCTTAGGATTGATTGGTTTGATCTTGCTATCCAAGGGACCCTCAAGAACCTTCTCTAGCACCAGAGTTGGAATGCATCAGCCTTCTTTATGGTATAATTCTCACATCTATACATGACTACAAGAAAAACCATAGCTTTGACTACATGGACCTTTGTCATCAAAGTGATGTATATCCCATGGTAAAAATAGTGATAGTAGCCAAGTTTCGTATGAGTGAGGCCTTGGAATCACTGTGATGTGATCCAGGTAACATTTGGGGTACAAAGTAGCTTTGTTATAGAGGGTGAGATTTCTGAGCACAAACCTTATCAATTATGTTCAGGTATAAAATGTTGTCTTTATTAGAATTTTCTAGCTTTTTGTTCCTAGTTTTCTTTTTCTTTTTTTAACATACCTTACTCAACTTAGGGAATATATGTTGACTCTTACTTCCTCTGTTCACAAAGCTACAAGATCTTTTTCTTCCTGATTTTTCTCAGCTCTATCCACCGTGCAGGCCTGACTTGCTCCAGGTCATCTACAATTATTCTAAGCAGAAATCATGCCCAGGGCTGAGAAAACCAATGCATCAAAGCCTGCAAATGGTTCTCTCTCTGAGTTCGTCTCAAAGACCTGCCATCTGACTCTGACCCTACTGATGGGTGACCAGAGACGAGTTACTTCACTCTGTCCTTGCCTGTGAGATAAGACCGAGCCTCCCGTGCAGCATCAGAGGGGTGTCTCTGTCACGAGTCCAGTGCTATGCCCCTGTTCCAGTAGTTAAATTACTTCCATGAACACATCTGCACACACCTGATGTGTGTCCCCAGCTGTTGACCTCCGCACTTGTTCGTTCTGCCTCCTCTCCAGGGCCCTGGATCCCTGTTCTGGCATTTCCCCTCCTGCACGAATCCCTGCTCTCTGCTAGGTCATTCCCATTAACATCAAACACATGCGGTAATAGCTCCCAGCTTAGGAAAAATTGCCTTCTCTCTTGACCCTGCATTTCTCTTCGGCTATAGCCTCATTCCTCTGCTTCCCTTTGCAGTATAATTACTCAACAAGAGGAGTCTGTGCTCGCTGTCTCTGCTTCTTCCAGTCCTCTCAACATCACCCACCCGCTCCACAAAAGCAGTCTCGTTAAGGCCACCGGTGCTCTCCTTGCTGCACACTCAGTTGCTCACTCTCAGCTCTGGTCTCCTGGTCCACTCCCTGCTCCTCTCAACCTTTGGCTTCTGGGATACCACCCTTCTGTTTCTCCTAACGTCTCATTTACTCCCTCTGCCTCTTCCAGACCTCTCAATAGTGCCTGTTAACAGAGTAAAGTCCTTTTTTCTAATTACATTCACTCTGTGGGAAATCTCCTCCACTACTGGGGCTTTAATAGCAACTATCTGCTATCAGATCCTCGTACAGTTTCCAAACTCGTGCATCCAATAACCTACTCAACATCTCCACATCTCACCTTTTCTTATCTCCATCCACCCCATCAGCAAATCCTGTAGGCTGTATCTTGAAAATATATTCAGTATTCAACTTTTCCTCATCTGCCTTTCCCAACTGGTCCCAGCTGTAATGATCTCTCTGCTTGTCTACTGCAGCAGATTCCTAACTGTTCCTACATCTATCCTTGTGGCGAATTACTGTGTGACAGCCAAAGTATCGTTTTACAGTCCTTTAAATCTTATTACATCATTCTACCGATCAAAACTTTTCAATAACTTCCCATAAAATTTTAAGACCCCACACAATAGACCCCTAATTGCATTTTTTCACTCATTTCTGACCACTCTCCATCACTCTACTCCTACCCCCTTGGCTGACTTGCTCTTCTTAGAGTACATTGAGTATGCTCCCAACTCAGGACTACTACCCTCCTGTTCCCTGTGCTGAACTCCCTTCTCCTGGAGAGTAGACGGCCCATTATAACAGTTCTCTATTCATGCAGCAGTAACAAATCACCACAGGTTTAGCAGCCTAGAATAGCCTTTGCTCATTATCTTAGTTCTATAAGTCAGAAGTCTGGCATGGTGTGGCTAGGGTCTCTGTTCAGGGTCTCCCAAAGTTGAAGTCAAGGTGTCAGTTGCCGGGATCTTTTCAGGAGGCTCTGGGAAAGAATCTGCTTCCATGCTCATTCAGGTTGGTGGCAGAATTCATTGCTTGCAGTTGTGGGACTGGGGTTCACTTTTCTTTGCATTTTAGCTCCTAGAGGCAGCCCACAGTCCTCACGTGGCCCCCACAGTCCTCACGTGACCCCATCATCTTCAACCCAGTGACAGTGTATGTTGAGTCTTTATGCTTCCTCTTCTGCTTTGGCTTTCTGATTTGAAGGATTTGTCCAATGATTCCATATTCCTGGATGATATCCCTATTTTAAGGTCGGTTGATTAGAAACCTTAATTAGTACCTGTTATCATGTAATGCAACATAGTAACATATTCATGAGAGTGACAACAGAGAATGAAGATTATTGTTGTTGCTCAGTCACAAAGTCATGTCTGACTCTTTGCAACCCTGTGAACGGTAGCTTGTGAGGCCTCCCTGTCCTTCGTTATCTCCTGGAGTTTGCTCAAACTCATATCCACTGAGTCAGTGAGTCAGGTCAGCCATCCAACCATTTCATCCTCTGTCATCCCCTTCTCCTCCTGCCCTCAATCTTTCCCAGCATCAGGGTCTTTTTCAATGAGTTGATGCTTCACATCAAGTGGCCAAAGTATTGGAGAGTCAATTTCAGCATCACCATCAGTCCTTCCAGTGGATATTCAGGATTGATTTCCTTTAGAATTGACTGGTTTTATCTCCTTGCAGGTACTCTCAAGAGTCTTCTCTAGCACTGCAATTCAAAAACATCAGTTTTTCAGTGCTCAGCCTTCTTTATGGTCCAGCTCTCACATCTGTACATGACTACTGGAAAAACCATACCTTTGACAATACGAACTTTTGCTGACAAAGTGATGTCTTTTCTTTTAAATACACTGTACAGGTTTGTCATAACTTTTCTTCCAAGGAGCAAGTGCTTTTAATTTCATGGCTGCAGTCACCATTTGCAGTGATTTTGAAGCTCAAGAAAAGAAAGTCTCTCACTGTTTCCATTGTTTCCCCATCTATTTGCCATGAACTGATGGGACCGGATGCCGTGATCTTCATTTTCTGAATGTTGAGTTTTAAGCCAACATTTTCACTCTCCTCTTTCACTTTGATCTGGAGGCTCTTTTGTTCTTCACTTTCTGCTGTAAGGGTGATGTCATCTGCATATCTGAGGCTGTTGATATTTCTCCCAGCAGTCTTGTTTCCAGCTTGTGCTTCATCCAGCCTGATATTTCGCATGATATACTCTGCATATAAGTTAAATAAGCAGGATGACAATATACAGCCTTGATGTACTCCTTTCCCTATTTGGAACCAATTAGTTGTTTCATGTCCACTTCTAACTGTTGCTTCTTGACCTGCATACAGATTTCTCAGGAGGCAGGTCAGGTGATCTGGTATTCTCATCTCTTTAAGAATTTTAAGATCACAGTTTGTTGTGATCTACACTGTCAAAGGCTTTGGGGGTAGTCAATAAAGCAGAAGGAAGTGTTTTTCTAGAACTCTCCTGCTTTTTCAATGATCCAACAGATGTTGGCAATTTGATTTTTGGTTCCTCTGCATTTTGTAAATCCAGCTTGAACATTTGGAAGTTCATGGTTCACATACTGTTGAAGGCTTGCTTTTGAGCATTACTTTCCTAGCATGTGAGATCAGTGCAACTGTGCAGTAGGATTGGAATGAAAACTGACCTTTTCCAGTCCTGTGGCCACTGCTGAGTTTTCCAAATTTGCTGGCATATTGAGTGCAGCATGTTAACAGCATCATCTTTTAGGATTTGAAATAGCTCAACTGGAATTCCATCACCTCCACTAGCTTTGGTAGTGATGCTTCCTAAGGCCCACTTGACTTCGCGTTCCAGGATGTCTGGCTCTGGGTGAGTGATTATACTATCCTTTATTCTGATCTCAGATAATCTCTTGATGAGCTTCTTGCATTCCTTTAATCTAGCCTCAGGTATTCTTTACTGGAATAATGAATGATGACATCTTCCATTTATTGTGGGTTTTATTTTCATAAACAGTACAAAGGTATTATGTGTACACATTGAGGTGGAACCAGGACCCTGCCCCAAGGCTATACTATTTTTTCTTGGTTGTTCCTCCCTTCTCTCTGCATCTTCTCCCTTCACAGATTAGCAAATATTGGAATCTGCCCTTTGGAATTCAGGGAAGGTCATGGAGGCTAGAGTTTGTTGTTCCCCAAAACAAGAAACAAGGTACACAGAAAGGCTTCCATGTCCAGGAGCCCCACAGGGCCCTGCTTGATTTCAATGCTTTCCATGGGGAACTTATTGTTTAATAAGTTTAATTAGATATACTATTAATAATCATTTTTACATCTCTTTAGTATACAAAGCTGTTAGATGATAGTTGAGAGATATTGAAAACAAGATTTTGGAGTCTGGTAGAGAGAAGAGGTGGACATAGAAACTAATTCTGGGGCCTGAGCTCTGGAGCTCGGATTGCATACAAGCTAGATCTTGATGGATGGGTAGAGCTGGTGATCAGAAAGGCAGACGAAGTTGGGGAGGAAGGTGTGAACACAATGTGCAGAATGAAAGAAAAGGCTGCACGCAGGGACTAAAAGGTGGGAGAAGAGCATTATGAGTGAAAAAAAGAAAAGAAAAAAGAAATAGCCCCACCACACATCCTGTCCCCAAATGAATTCCAGGCTGTAGATTGTAGATCTAAATGTCAAGGGCAAAAAACAAAACTTGTACAGGATAATACAGAACCTCTAGACAGGGAAAGGTGTTTAAAACAGGACAGGAAAAATGTAATTGTACAGGAAAAGTGGGACTTTCCGGATGTCTCAGCGATGAAGAATCTGACTGCAATGCGGGAGCCTCAGGAGATGCAGGTTCAGTCCCTGGGTCAGGAAGATCCCCTGGATGAGGGCATGGAAAGCCACTCCAGTATTCTTGCCTGTAGTCCATGGACAGAGGAGCCTGGCGAGCTACAGTCCATAGTGTTGCAAAGAGTCGGATATGACTGAAGTGACTTGGCATGAACGCAAAGGAAAAATGATGTTGGACTTCATTAGAATTAAAAGCTTCTGTTCATCAAAAGAGGCCACTGAGAGAATTAAAAGGCAAGCAATATAGTGGGAGAAGATATTTGAAACATATAACAAAAATTTATATCCATAACGTATAAATGACTTATATAAAGCGTCACGAAAATAACAGATAACACCATGGAAAAATGGGCAAGAGATTTAAACATGTACTTCATAAAAGATAATATTAAAATAGCAATAAACATATAAAAGTTTAATTAGTCATGGAAAGTGCAAATTAAAACTGCAAAGAGATCAAGCCTCATATTCAGTAGAATAGACTAAAACCTGAGACTGATAATACCAAGTTTTGGCAAGGATATGGAGCAATCTGAATTCTCATACATTGCTGCTAGGAATGGAAGTTAACACAAACATTTTAGAAAAAAAATTAAACATTATCTACTAAAGTTAAAAGTACACATAGCCTTATGACCTAGCAATTCCTCTCCTAGATATATCTGCAACAAAATCATATACACATGAGCACCACAGAATTCATATAAAAGTATTCACAGCAGCATTATTTATGATAACTTCAAGTTGGAAAGAGTCTTAACTAATATCCATCAACAATAGAAGGGATTGCTTGCTTGCTTGCTAAGTCACTTCAGTTGTGTCCGACTCTGTGTGACCCCATAGACGGCAGCCCACCAGGCTCCCCCGTCCCTGGGATTTTCCAGGCAAGAACACTGGAGTGGGTTGCCATTTCCTTCTCCAATGCATGAAAGTGAAAAGTGAAAGTGGAGTCACTCAGTCGTGTCCGACTCTTAGTGACCCCATGGACTGCAGCCTACCAGGCTCCTCTATCCATGGGATTTTCCAGGCAAGAGTAGCTGGAGTGGGCTGACATGAGTGATATATATTCATATTCATGCTAAATAATTAAGAAAATGAACAAAATACAGACACTCACACACCAGCATGGATAAATGATAATAGTATAATATTGAGTGAAAAGAAGCCAAAATTTGTACTTATATATTTAAATTGGAGGCCAATTGCTTTATAATGTTGTGTTGGTTTCTGTCACACAACATAAAAATTTTTAATGCAGTTGACCCTTGAACAATGTGGGTTTGAATTAGGCAGGTCCATTTATATGCAGATTTTTTTGTATAAATATATGTACCCCACCATTTTATATAAGGGACTTAAGCATCTACAGATTTTGTTATATGCAGGGGCCCCTGGAACCAATCCCTCAGGTTATATCTAGGGACAATAGTATGTTTCTATCCAAGTTAGCTCAAACCAAACTGTGACTGTGATATTTAGAGGTAAGGTTTTAGTGACAAAACTAAAGAGAAACAAAGGGAATGATTACAACAAAACTAAAGAGAAACAAAGGGAATGATTACAACAAAAGTGACTTCCTTTGTGGGGAGAAGAGATAGGGCCTGGGAAGGGGTTCTGAGGTTCTGCTGAGTTTGGGGGGGTCACATCGACTTCACTTTGGGGGAAATCATTGAACCCCACAGTTTTGATTTCTGTGCTTATATACATGATTGTTCACAGCCATAAAGGAAAAAGACATCAGCCCAGAAATGCAGGTTCAGAAGTGATGTTCAGTGTCTGGAATGCTAGGTTGGATCTGGATTTTATTCCACAGATAGGGAGCCTTTGAAGTGTTCATTTGTTAGGTAGAAAAGTGATCTTTTCACTTGCACTGTAAAACTAACAGGAATCCAAAAAAAGGGAAATTTTCTAAAATACTACCATTTTTACTTTTAAGTATTTTTTAACCACCCTGCTAGCAAAGTGGATAAAAGAAGATAAAGTTTCAAATTTCAACACTTTTTAAAAAGAAATAGGTCATAAGAATGTTCCTGTGACAAGTTTTTATAATAATTATTGACTTTATAATAGTCATTTGAGCGGACTTACCTTAATTTACTTAGCCATTCTCTTATTATTGCTTTAAATTTCATTCTGACATTTTATTATTATAGGCAATACTATATAAACATCATTTCCCCATTGAATGATTGCTTTAGAATATATTTTCAGAAATATTATTTTAAGGTCAAAGATTATGAATAATTTAATGAATATTGATATTTGAAAATTGCTTTCCAGAAGAATTTTTAATAGTTCATATTGCCAGCCACTGTGTATGAGCAGATTCATGCATCTAGTCATTCAGCAAATATTTATTGAGAACCTATTATATGCTGGCACCATCTCTGCTATTGAAGAGTTTAATGTTAAATACGGAAGACACAAAAATGGATTACAATTGAGGGGCTGGGGAAGGTTGCCCAGAAGGCCAGGGCCACATAGAAGATTAGCCAGGAAAAGTGTTGTGTCTGCTTTAAGAGAAGTGGAAGTCCATGGTGGTTTTTGTGCAGTGGTTAATATGCATAGAGAACTACTTGAGAAAGATTAACTTGGCTTTTCATTGTAAGAGAGATTGATTGGAGGACTGACTAGTGCCAGGGAGAATTGCTTGACGCATTGGAATAAAAAGCAGTGAGGGTTCCTGAACCAGGGAGGAACTAGGGAAAGGAGAGCCAAGGAGGGATGTGACTGTGAGGTTATTTCACAAGTTGGGAGCGAATTCATAAGCCATGTAAAATGTCCCATACAAACACGAAGTGTAGTCAGACCATTAGGGCTGACAATTGCACACTACAGATGGCTGGCTGACTTTAGGGTCTACTTGTGACAGTCATCCACCCTGCTCCATGTTATGCACAACCGGATGGTTAGATAATCATGTGGCGCAATTAGTGCGGCTATGGGAACCTTAATAGCCATATTCCTAATTTCCTGTGTATTTAAAAATACTTGAAGGTAGCTTTTTGCATCCCATATATATTGTGATTTTCCCAGGCTGCTGCTGGCCTTACACCATAATAGACTCTGACTGTCTGGTACATTTGTTTTGTAACACCATTGCAATTTATTGCTGAAAATGAGCACAAGCATCATCAAAATGCTCCCAAACAGCTTTTACCAGCTTTCCTATTAAGGCAAGGAGGTCATAAATCAGGCAGATGCTAAACATCCTACTTGAAATGGCATCTCTAGGACTGAGCCCACAGTCTCTGGGCTGGTACTGATGTGTGGCTGGGAAACTGTTTATGCATTGTCTTCCCTGCCAGAACATATGGGACAGCACTAACCAAGAATTACAGACTCAGGATCCTGAAATCCCACAAAATTAATGAACTGTAAAGTTTTTACAGAGATGGGGTAGACGGAAGAAGTACAGCTTAGGAAAATGGCTTGGTTTAGTGATGCTTAAGCTACTGTCTGTTCTGCTTCTTTTTATCTACAACAGATGTTGAGGCCAAATTCAGGAAGACACTGTTCCAACACTTGTACGTCTCTGTGGGGACTGCACATGTCAGTGCTAAAAGCTTCCAGACCCATTCAGTGGGATTCTGAACGTTCAAAAGACTTTGGCTCAATTTTAATAATTCATTGTCTTGTAAAACCAGGAGTAAGTCCTGAAAAACTGAAATCTACATAAGAGAAACTTAGCTGTCCATATTTTCCTCTGTTCCTGTTGGTGCCTGCTGCTTTCTCTGATCTCTTCTTCAGCTATCTTCACATAACTGATGATTTCCCTGCCCTCTCCAGTGTTTTCTAAAAAGAAAAACCTAAAAAGCCAACACATTTTCTGGTGTGCCTCTTGGAACACTGCAAACTGTTCAGAATCTCCTAGAACAGTACATCTATCATCTGTTGAGAACTTATTGTTTTCCAGGCATTGTGCTGGTTCTTTATGTACATTTTTTCTAAAGGGTTATCACCACCTTTGACCTGAGACAGTGGAGACTCGGGCTGCTTAAACAGTGTCCAAAGTCACAAATTGGTAGTGGCTTTTCTGGTATCAGATTCTATATCTGACTGACTCTAAAACTTATTTTTCGTTCCACATTGGTTTTCTCCCTCTTCTCTAAATCTCCACAAAATAATCTGAACCCAATTTTGCCCCCTCCAGAATTTGAAACGTTTGGTGATTTACCAAATGTCTGTGTACAGCTGTTTCTCTCATCACTGCTCCTGCCCCCAGGAGTGGTTAATGCCTTGCTGGGTTTCAAGCTGCAGTTCTCCCAGACTCAAAGGTCTGGCTGAGGGTTTTCAGAGACTGAGGGAAATTTTCTTTGCTTTAGGCTACAGACTTTGAGCAGCTTTGCTGCTGAGTCTGGGGCCTGTCCTAGAGCTGAAAAGAGCACTAACCACGTCCCCATCTGGCAGATAAATCTTGCTGTCATCATGCGTGTCTTCGACCACATCTCATACGCACAGGGCTGTCCCTGGAAGAAGGATTGCCTCTCTCAGTGACTGCTTAGGCCCGAGTCACTGATGCATACATCACCCAGGCAAATTGGATCAAGCCAAGAGTGAATTCACTGCACATGTTGAAGAGTGATTTCACCAGATAAAATACGTAAAGTGTCACAAGTGATCTAGCACCAGAGCAATGTCGCTGAAAGTGGTCTGGTGGCTCATCAGAAAAAGGAAGGGCTTGGGAGACGCATCAGGAAACCACCATGCAGTTATAGTCAAGTCTTCTGCGAGAAAAGGTCCTTAGACAATGATACATTAAAAAGTTCTCATCTTTTTATACCAATAACTTTCAAATACACTTGAAAGGAGAGAAAGTAGTAAAATAAAGCCTCAGATACTCATAAATCAGATTCAATAATTAGTAAAGTATTGCACCATGAAAACCTTACAATAATGCTCCAAACCTCAGAGGTCAAATCACACACAAAAAATGAAGACATAATTACTAGGTTGGTATGTCTTAACTATGGATCATACTTGATTGGGAACTTCCTAGTTGGCATTAGTGGCAAAGAAACCTGCTTGCCAGCTCAGGAGACATGAGATGTGTTTCGATCCCTGGGTTGGGAAGATCCCTTGGAGGAGGGCATGACAACCCACTCCAGTATTCTTGCCTGGAGAAACCTCATGGACAGAGGAGCCTGGAGGACTAACAGTCCATAGGGTCGCAAAGAGTCGGACGTGACTGAAGTGACTTAGCACGCATGCATAATTGATTAAAGTTTATATTCACATTTGTATATCCTTCCTCTCATTGAAAAACAGTTTATCTGTTTTTGTGATCATCTGTTATTGTTTCAGAAATTTTCACATAAAAACGAGCATATATATATATATATATATATGTTTTAAAAAAATGTTACATTGACTTTAATCCTAAACACCCACTTTTGGGAGTCAGAAGTAGGATATAAGTTTACAGGGATCATGTCTACCAGAGAAGAAAAGTAACACAAGCTAAGTTCAAACTACCTGTTACTGTTTCGCAACAAATGGATGCCTACTCCTTTGTTTAAAAATGCTCATATGTCAGACTCTGCTTGGCATAGGTAATAAAAAAGGCAAAAAAAAAGGCAGCATGGTTTGGGAAAGAGCATAAACTCTTCCACAAACTAGGAGTCCAACAAACGGCCATGAACAGTATTCATAACAATAAAATGATAATCATTATAAACTCATGATAAGGCCCTGCCCTTAAGAAGATTTTACCCTCAAGGAGTGAGACATTCAAAAGTGCAGAAGGTTACAAATGAGTGCAGAAGATTACAAATAGAGGGGTAGAATTATCTATGGGGGTGCCGTGGGAAAAAGGAAGAGGGAAGTAACTGTGTCCAGGCTGGGTGATAAGTGCTCTGGCGCTGGAATGATAGCGCAGTGAGGGAAGAGCCTGGGAAAAGCCACAGAGATGCAAATGTGCAGAGCTCATGGCAGTCCAAAAGGCACCATGAGTGAACTGGTGGTTAGACAGGAAGCCGCATCGTAAAGCATTTTATGCCTTTGAACTCTGTTCTAGAAACAGTGGGGCGCCGGTGAAGAATTGCAAACAAAGAAATCACAGGATTCAGCGTGGGATGGTAGAACCCCGTCATAGTTAAAAAGAAAATTGCTAAACAAATATTTTATCTTTATAAAGTTCAGGGAAATCTGTTGTAAAGGCTGAAACACAAAGGTAATGAAAATCATAAGGACCACGCATCATCACTGTATATGATCAGTCAGTCAGTCAGTTCAGTCGCTCAGTCGTGTCCGACTCTTTGCGACCCCATGAACCACAGCACACAAGGTCCATCCCTAACTCCCGGAGTCCACCCACACCCATGTCCATTGGGTCGGTGGTGCCATCCAACCATCCCATCCTCTGTCATCACCTTCTCCTCTTGCCTTCAATCTTTCCCAGCTGGTGCTGGATATCTGGTCTTTGCAAATGAGTCAGCTCTTCGCATCAGATGGCCAAAGTATGATCAAGAGCTTTCTAATCTGTCTTTCCTATAACCAGAGCTCAGTACTTGCTCCCCTTCTGAATTCCTTATACCCATGAAGACTGTTGTGACCTCCTATCCCAGATACCAAAGCTGGACCCCTGGAGTCAGTCTCTACTCCTCCCTCTTCTTCAGACTACCTCTAGTCCCTTGTCCCATTAAAGAACTAGTAAATCACTAAGTCCTATTGATTTTATCACCTAAATGTTCCTCACACCTAGTTCCTTTCTTTGTCCACCTGCTACTGCCTTGAAAGTGAAAGTGAAGTCGCTCAGTCGTGTCTGACTCTTTGTGACCCCATGAACTGTAGCCCACCAAGCTCCTCTGTCCATGGGATTTTCCAGGCAATAGTACTGGAGTGGATTGCCATTTCCTTCTCCAGGGGATCTTCCCAACCCAGGGATCGAACCCAGATCTCCCCCATTGCAGGCAGACGCTTTACCATCTGAGCCACCAGGGAAGTCCTGCCCTAGCACAGTCCTTATCATCATCTCTCACCAGGACTAACACCTGCTGACTGGTTTCCCTGCCTTCAGTTCTATGAACTTCCTGTCACCTATAGCTCACAGATCAAATCCTGTGACTCTGGTTTGAAATTCTTCACTGGCTCCCCACTCTTGACAGGATACAGTTCAAATGTGTAAATGTTTATGATGTGGCTTCCTGTCTAACCACCATTTCACTCATGGTGTCTCTTTGGAGCACAGTGAACTCTCCATGGGTTTATGCCTCTATGTGGACACCAATGGGGATAAAAATGTAATCTCACTTAAGTAGAGGGCCCCCATGATCCAGTCTCATTCCAGGATCATGATAAAAAAACAGTATACCACCTGAAAGGAAATTTCCAAATATCTAAGTTTTTTAAAAAACATTTGCTATTCTTGAACATTTTAAAGGAACTCTTTGCCCTAAGAAACATTTCTCTTTTTACAACCCTTTTGTCTTCCATCAGTTTTTCTCACATATTGTGAATATTCCTCACCTTTCTTCAGAGTCACCCCTGCTTAGCCCTCACTAAACTCAAGCTCTGGTCCTTCTATCCCCCTGCCCCTTCTCTGGATTCTGTGCTACAAAAGGCCAAAGGACCAGAGGGCCAAGCAGGCAGCAGTTGGTCAGGCGGACAAAACCAGACACCTCTTTAGTGAGCAGAGAGAGAACAGACTGGAACTACATACAATTACAATTTTGGTTCCATTCATTATACAAAGATGAATAAGCCATCTGTGATGATGGAAACCTCACTCCCGAGTGATGTGTATATCATCATCATTTCGTGTTTATTTTTGTGGTAGGCAACTTTCATCTTGTAGATGGCAGTGCCAACATTATAATGAGCCAGGAAAGCTCACTTACTGGAAGAGGGCTTGAGGGCAGCTTGTGCTAGGGGAACTGTCTCTGCCAGGAAGCTGGGGCTGTCTGCTCTCCTTCTCTGAATTTACACTTCAGGCTGTTTTTGGCTGGCATCACCTGCAGCACTTTAGGGAGGTGTTTTAGAATGGATATCATGAGGGTCAAGAGCAGTAGGCAGCTGGGGCTGCGCCAATAGACTGCCTCTGCACTGGGGGACTCCTTGCTGGTGGTCATGCATCACTGTTTTCGAGCCTGATGCCTGCACAAGAGCAGCCCTTCCAGCATCCCTGATGTCCGAGTTTGTCTGACCCTTACCTTACTGCATGCCCTAGGAGCTCCAGGGCCTTCCAGTGTTCATATCACCTTCAGTTCTGGTGCTGGACGCATATCTGGTCTTCAACCCCACTGCCACTCATACGCCTGCACTCTGAAGAGTCTTACTTCCTTAGGACCTGCTGCCTCTGCTTCCGGACTGACTATGAGTCAAGAAATGATGAGCCAGTTAAGGACAAGCTGAGGGAAGGGATGAAGCTGACAACACTGGGCTGAAGAGAGGCAACTTAGGAGAAACAATAGAGTGTGGTTTTTGACATTGGTGGCCCATTTGAGTTACTCAGAGAGCTAAAAAAAAATACTGCTCCCCAATTCAGTTAAATTGAAACCTCTGGGATGGGAGTTATGGAGGTGACCCTCCAGGGTGGCCCCCAGTGACCCCATCCCTTGGGCATTCATACCCTTTTATAATTCTCTCCCCTTGAGTATGGGCAGGACTTAGTGTCTTGCTTCTAATGAGTAGAATAGGTGGAGGTGAAAGTATGTAGCTTGGAGATTAGGTCATAAAAGCACATGGCTTTGCTTTCTGACTCCCTCAGGTCACTTGCTTTGGAAAAGGCCAAACATCATGTCGCGAGAAGCCTCATGGAAGGGACAGATGGTAAGGAACTCTGGCCAAAGCCATGTGAGTGAGGTTGGTGGTATATACTCTTACTCAAGGCAAGCTTCAGTTGACTGCAGCCTCAGGTTCGCCTAGACTGCACATCTGATTTAGAACTACCTGGCTAAGCTGCTTCCAGATTCTTGGCCCACAGAACTGTGAGATAATAAACGTACTTTTTTTTTTTTTTTTAAACCATTAGCTGTGGCATTATTTGTTACACAGCAATAGATAACTAATATAGGGCTAAAGCAGCTACAAGTTTCCCAGGTGATTCCAAAGTGTCGCCACTGGTATCAAGGATTGAATGAGTGGAGGAGCCTGGGAACTGGGGGGCAGGGGAGCTGTGGAAGAGAATAGATATTGTGACTCAGTAACTGTACTACTCACTCACATCTGGTATCCTGTTGATTTGACAAAACTCTCCAGGAGTTACATGGTATCATCTTACTAAACCTAGGAGAAAACTGAGAGATACCAAAACAACTTGTCCACCATTAGAAGACTTAAAACCTAGGTCTCATTTAGTTTAGAAGTCTGTGTTCCCTCTGCTGTGTGATTCAACAACCCTGATACCTCAAGAGAGAGCTTAGAACAAGGAGAGAGGGCTGATTCCTGTAATTTTGCTGCCTGTCAGTTGTTTGTACCTGGATTTCTGCTCCAGTGGCTGCTAAGCGCTCACCAGAAGGAGCGCTGATAACGTGCTCGCCAGGGATGTTATATGCATTAGTATCCAGCCCTCAATGAATATTTGCTGGGAAGCCTGAGGCAAGAGTAGTTCAGGTGAGAAGAGGCCAATCCAGGCGCGTAGCCAGGCGGCCTAAATGGGCCCTTCATCCCTTAGAGATCTGTGGGCCTGGGATCCTGGGATTTCTCTCTTTGACTGTTTAATGTCACTATTTAACATGATTATTAAGCCTGAAGCCCTTTGCCATTTCCACCCACGATATACTAAAGTGATCCCTAGTGGGCATAGGTGTAACTGAGCTCTGAGACAAATACATGCTTCCTGAAAATTTGCTCTAAACTAAAGATGGTTTTGGAGTGAAGTTTAGCTAACAATTAGCTATAGGAAAATGAGAGAGCAAGTTTCCTCTAGCTGGAACTTTACAGCAGAGTTTCTAAAATTCTTATTATTGCCCCAGCTGCCTCGTGTTCATCAGGCTTCAGCTACAAAGACCATTCCTAACGAAACATATTATCATAATTGAATAATCTTTAATTACTGATTCCAAAATGAAAAAAAAAAAAAGGAAAACAAAGCACAAACCCAGCTCTCAAGTTATGTTTAGTGAGGATTACGTAGAGTTAATATCTTGTGGAAATGCTCAGTAAATTTAATTACTCAGCAGTGGTATCCTATAAATCTGGAAGTAAGTAGCTAAGTCAATTAGCTGCTCCAGCCTGGCCCACATTATCTTCACCTTCTACGGTGGCTCCTGGGTGAATGTCTTTAGTGACCTGGAGCTATTTTGTCATATTGCTCAAGTACACAGAGACCTCTTTGGGGTTTGAAAGGTACACTGACAATCATGGGGAGAAGTCTTGTTCTTTTAATGACCACCCATCACTTAGGTCAGAGAGAGCAGTGTAGCGAAGTACAGCTGGGCAACCAAGGGCTGGGGCTCGATAAGAAGTAAAAATCAATGTGGTGCAAACAATATGCTTGTGAAGGCAAGGCAACATTTACTCTCTGCTCCCACTTTGTCTCTGCCCTGCAGTCTTGATATCCTTTTAAAATGTGTATTTGCAATGAGGATATTAGCATGACATTTACAAAGTAAAAAAAAAATTAATATGGAAAAGTGTGGAGAAAAAATAAGATCATCTTTAATCTCTCTACTCATTCATAACGGCTTTTAATATTCTGGAAATGTTCTAATCTTTTAAAATACACACACATTTTAGAATTCTGCAAAGTTTCCTTGATTTTTAATTCAGAATCGTGTCATGAACATCTCCTCCTGTTATTGAAAAGCTTTGTAATGCACGGTGCATGGTCACTGTTCTATTGCAAGACTGAGTCGTAAATTAATCAGTTTTCCAGTATTGGATATGCAGCTTGTTTTCAATGTTTCGCTATATAAGTACTACATAGTTGTGCTTTACTTTACGTACATCTTTGTCCTTTTACTGATAGTTCTCTTAAGAAAAACGGCAAGAAGTGGACTTTCTGGGCCAGAGAATTGCACATTTAAAATCCCTTTAGAGGTGCCACTAAAATCACGATGTCTTTAGATAACAAGACCGCCATGTTTGGTTATGTTGTCTGAATGCTGCACAAAGGTGCCAAGATGAGAGGATGAATTGGCGCTCAACTCCAATCTGCATTTCCCTTACCCCAGCCTTGCACCTTGCAAGTGGGGAGCCACATAGAAAGAAATGCTTTTACCTTGCCCCAAAGCTCCACCTGATTGCTATACGATTTACCTACAGAGGTTCTACCTGCTCAGAGGAGATTTGTCTTTTCACCTTGTCTGCCTACATATGTGTCTTTTGTAAATCCTTCATAGGTGCTATATGTGCTGGTAGGGGGTGGCTGACTCAACAGTATGATTTTTTTCTTTGAAGTGACAAGTTGATATTTTATTCAAATCTACATTAAATGTCTCTTTCAGTGACTTGGATTGCCAAAAGGCTCCTTTCAGACCACTCCCACTATTTTTCACATCTTATCAAAGTACCTTCTAATAATTGTTCTCGGGATCACAAAGTTTTCCAAACTGGGCTTTCAGTCTTATCTCAGCTTCTATGATTCTAATATTGAGTAGGTATGTGTTTCTTAGCAACCCTTCTCTGGGTCTGATGTCCACTTGGGCAGCAATGGATTTGCCACGAGACTGCCATAGCTGAAGTTTCAGGGCCCCTTCCAAAATCCTGAACATAATTTGGTATGAGCAAGATTTTTTAGAGAGGGACACTCAAATTGCATGACCTTCAGAGCCTGCAAAATATGGATTCAGCCCCACCTAGGACTGGTCCATCCTTTTACTACTGCTCTGTGCTTTCTCCGATTATTGCCTTAGGATTGTAATCGTCTCTTCTATCCATTGTGGTTTTTAAAAATCTATAGTTTAAAAACATATTTTTAAATAGCTTTTGACTTGTCTGTCCTTTGGCTGCCAGCTAAACTCTAATGAGCCTTACCCGAGCCTTTTACATCTTGCTATTTTTCTAGGATCACCAAACCGTCTCTGGTTAACAAAGTTGTCAGTGTCTCCTGATTTTATTCATGCTGACTGTGAGCCTCTTGGGAATCACAGATAACCCTGGATCTACCTAAGTATGTGCACTTTGTCAGACTAATTTTTTGTGGAACATCTGTTCACATTTCACTGGTGCTACATTTTCTAACTTTGCTTTGTATCGACAACCTGGAGTTGTAACTACTGAATCTGAAGTTGTTTAGTCAAACCGCCTGATGTTATATCTTGTCTTTGCCCCTGCTTAGCTCAGGTATATTATTTAAGTAGATTTTTGGTTTGCTTTTCACAGTTGTAAAATGGGAATGATAATAAATATCTATCTCACCAAGTCTCCTCATAAATACTGAGAAACTGCATATAAAATATCCAGAACAGAGCCTGTAGCTTAAAAAGCAGCAATAGTTAGAAGTGCTGTTTTGGAAGAGAATAAATTAAGATGAGATCTGTTTTGTTCATTATTATATCGCTGCTGCTCAGAATAGTGCCTGGCACTTAATAGATGTTCAATAAATGTTAGAGCTCAAATGAGTGAAAGGATGATGTGATCCAGAATTGGCTGCACTGGAGTTGAAGTGCCCCCGAAGATATTGAAGTTTGGTTCAAGAGACTGAAGCACCAGAAAGATGGCTGATACAATAATTTATGATTTAATTGGGGGTTCTCAAAACTCCAAGTGGAAAAAATCAATACCTAAGACACGTTTTGCTTAAAAGAATTTGGCTATTTCCCCTACAGCCAGGGAGCAATTACTGACTGGTCCATGACGCCAGTTCAACTTTCAAGGAATCTTGTGCTGGAAGTTGGCCAGCCAGAGAAGGTGGGAAGGCGTAGGGGGAGGGGAGAGTACCAGGATGGTAATTTCAGAGGGCGTTAGCACCAAAGCATCTGCCTTCTGAATCTCAATTCCCCAGAATCTGAGCCCACACACTCTGGGTAAAGGTGAGAGTTGTCTGGGAACCTTCCTTAAAATTATATGCAGGATTTGGGAAATATCTGAGTATAGGCACATATACATTATTCTAGGGATCTTAATACTTTCTTAATTAATTCTCAAATAATTCCCAGAAAAGATTAAGAATCATTTGAGTTTCAGCTTAAAATAAGAAAGCTAGAAGGAGAAGATGGAGAGTTCAGGGTGGCACTTGCCATGAGCGGAAGAAACAGCAACAGTATTTTGTGTCCATCACTTCCACCCCTCAAGTAGGGAGAAAAAGGTTGCTTTCTTCAGACCAAACTCTGGCACTGTCTCCAGTTTAGCACCTTTGGGTGGTTACCAAACATTAGTGAGTCTTACTATTTTTGCTGAGTTGTCAGCTTGATTCTTGACTTCTGCAGGGATTTAGACAGGCAGCATCCATGCCCTAAAACTACCTAGCCAGCAGACAAAGAAGAATGTCTAGAATAAGCTACTGGGACCAGACAAGAAAAGGATGGCTATGTATTCATGTTTATTTCATGTCACAGTGGGAGAGGTCTACATTCTTCTTTCCCTTAGTTGTTTCACCATAGGAGATCTGGGAGGGAAAACTTCCTGCAAAAGACACTGAATTTTAGGAAGAGATTTACCAGCTGGACAGCTGTTGACTTTGATATGAGAGTTATGAAACTCCCCTGGTCATCAGGTTGGATTTTGATGGCAATGAAGCAGTCACTTTGCAGCCAACCGATATCATGTAGCTTTAAATTTAAGCCACAAATAGAAAAGTAGTCCTCATAGAGCAAGCTCCTGTAGCTCTAGTCTAACTATAGGGCCATTTGCACCCTCCAGGCTCATCCTTTTGTGTTGTCTTAGAGCCTTTGGTGTGTTGATGTAGCAGCCAGACTGGAGCCCAGCAGTTGGCCAGGGGTTTCAGCTCCCATGACCAGTCTACCATGACCATCCACCACTGCCTGTATGAGGTTATCACCTTTACCTCGCCCCTTGAAGGGTAAGGAAGTGGGTGTTTACTTTGAGACTGAAAGTGAACTCCTTTGATTTTGAGAGCTTTTGACTACTTCAAATTGCTATTTTCTTTTCCATTAATACTTTCTATGGCTTCTCCGGTGGCTCAGACGTTAAAGAATCCTGCAATGTAGGAGACTCGGTTTCAGTCCCTGGGTTGGGAAGATCCACTGGAGTAGGAAATGGCAACCCATTCCAGTACTCTTGCCTGGAGAGTTCTATAGACAGAGGAGCCGGGTGGGTCCATGGGTCACAAAGAGTCGGACACAAATGAGCAGTTAACACAATAATACTTTTTAAAAGTTATTTTAAAAAGAAAAATAAAACAGACATGAGTAGCTGAAGATTCCATAGGGTTAAGTGTCCTACATATCAGGGGGTCAGGCACGTTCTCGGAGGTTTTATTTAAATTTCGACCCACCATCCAAATGCAGACATTGTTAAGATCAGAGACTTCAGAGTATGTGGCCTCTTTGCTGCTATCCTGATCCAAACAGGAGATCTTGTCTCAATAAAAAACATGATTCAAATTATCCTTGGTGGTGCTGATTTCTTATGCTGTGAAGATGAAGATATGGGAAGAAGGGACACTCGAACCTGGTTCTATTTTTTAATGCTATACATGTATGCTGCTGCTGCTGCTAAGTCGCTTCAGTCATGTCCGACTCTGTGCGACCCCATAGACGGTAGCCCACCAGGCTCCCCCGTCCCTGTGATATCATGATATAATAGAAGCTCAACCTTATTATTATTATGTTTTTGCTCCCATTGTCCCTCTAAATTTATCCTCTGCCCACAGGAAAAATACTGGCAGATAATTGATGGTCCTATGGTCATTTTAAGTCTCAACACAGTCTCAATTCAGTAACTAGAATGAATTGGGCCCATGATATTAATCAGGGACTTCATTCCCTTCTTTTCAGAGGAAAGACGTGCTTTCATCTTTCCTTGGCAGCTGCCTCACTTAAAGGAAGTGACTCTGATAGGCTTCTGCTCTTTCTCCCACTCACCTTCTCACAGATTCCCAAACTGCTATTTTTTTTATTCTACAAGAACCGATAAGGGGATAGAAAAGCTCTGACTCAGCGTGGTGACTTATGTTCTCTGTCTGGAAGGTAATCAAGCTCATTCTTTCTCCTGGGTTCTGCAGACACACTCATCACTCGAATCTCTTACATTTGCACTGCAGTGATGCCCTCCATTCCCCAGGCAAGATGCTTCCCAGAAGGCCCAGGCTCAGAGTGGTCCACCCAGAGGTGTGGCCTTACACGGCTGCATGAATGCTGATTACACACCTTCATTCCAGACTGTACATTCAGGGACTTCAAACTGGTAGCTGGAAACTGGCCATGATGGGAGGATTTACATTTAGGACACTGCAGGAAAAAGTTAAGAGAAATCAGGGCTTTCCCCGCCCCGCTCGCCAATCTCACCCCC